>CAUYRH010057448.1:0-14843 GCA_963574655.1 Perodicticus potto
AGATAGATGACCATTTTCTTCTGGCTTGAAAAGTTTCATTAAAGAAGTCCATGGTCACCCTGATAGGTTTGCCCCTATAGACACTTACTCCTGGCAGCTTGGCGCTTACTCCTGGCAGCTTGCAAGATCTTTTATTTTGTCTTGACTTTAGATAAATTCATCACAATGTGCCTTGGAGAAATTCCATTTGAGTTGAGGCGACCAGGGGACTGATATTCCTCTGAATGGAGTATGTCAGAATCTTTGGTGATATTTGGGAAATTTTCATTTATAATATTCTCTAGAATGGCTTCCATTCCCCTGGGGCTTTCTTCTTCCCCTTCAGGGACACCTATAACTCGTATGTTTAAACGCTTTATAAAGTCCCATAATTCTGTCAATGAACGTTCTGCTTTCTCCCTCTTCTTTTCGGCCTCTTTAACTATCTAAGTTATCTCAAGAGCTTTATCCTCTACCTCTGAGATTCTTTCTTCTGCATGGTCTAATCAGTTGTTGATACTTTCTATTGCATCCTTAAGTTCCCTAACTGACTGCTTCAGTTCCTTCAGCTCTGCTATATCCTTTCTATATTCTTTGTATCTTTCATCTCTTATTTGATTCTGTTTTTAATTTCCTTTTGGTTATTATCCACTTTCTCAGCAATTTCTTTCATTGCTTTTTGATTGTTTTCCACATTCTCAGCAATTTCCTTCATTGTTTTCATTCTCTGTATTTTAAATTACCCTTCTATTATTTCTAACATTTCTTTATAGGGGGAATCTTCTGCTATAGCTATCTTGCAATCCCTAGAAGGGGTTACTCTGGGATTTCATGTTGCCTGGAATTTCATGTTGCCAGGATTTTTCTGCTGATTCTTTTTCATGAGTGCTTTCTTGGATCTATTTCCTTACCCTAATTTTCCTTTCACTTCTTGCTCTTTAAGTTACTGCACCGCTGGCCTAAAGTTTTGATGAGTCCACTTGCCAGTTTTCCACTGTTTCTATCCTCCTTGTGGGGTCCAGAAGTCTCTTACTGACTTCCTGTATCACCAAAGGGAAGCCTCTGGGAGAAACCCACCAGCCAGAGATGCCTGAGTCTTCTCTCCTCACTCTCACTGCATCTGGCTGCACAGAAGCTGCTACTCAGTTCACATCTTCAATCAGGTGTCTATTTTTATATTTTATATTGATGTATGTAAGTATGTGGAGATGTAATTATTCACACACACATACACACAGGGGAGAGAGCCCTTCAGATGAAACAGTTTTTAATATTTGTTTTTGTTTTATTGTTTTTTTTTTTCATTTTAAATCATTGTTAATCAATGACCTTCTGCCCTGAGAATATTTGGGATTCAAAATGTTTGATCTGGCCAGGCACAGTGGCTCATGCCTGTAATCTTAACACTGAGTCAGGTGGATTGCCTGAGCTCATGAGTTCAAGACCAGCCTAAGCCAGAGCAAGACCTTGTCTCTAAAAATAGCCAGGCATTGTAGCAGGCATCTGTACTCCCAACTACTTGGGAGGCTGAGATAGGAAAATCACTTGAGGCCAAGAGTTTGAGCTTGCTGTGAGCTGTGATGCGATGGCAGTCAACCAGGGGCAGCAAAGTGAGACTCTGTCTCTAAATAAATAAAATAAAATAAAATAAAATGCTGTGAGATTTTATGCCATAGCACTCTACCAGGTCAGTAAATAAATTAAATTAAATTAAATTAAATTAAATTAAATTAAATTAAATGCTGTGAGCCATGATGCCATAGCACTCTCCTGAGGCAACAAAGTGAGACTCTGTCTCTAAATTAATAAAATAAAATAAAATAAAATGTTTTATCTATATATTCTCTGTTTTGGAATTAGCAGTAAAAACTATTGAATATTTATAATTATTACTACTTTATTTATTTTATTTCTATTTTTAGTAGAGATGGGGTCTCATTCTTATTCAGGCTAGTCTTGAATTCCTGAGCTCAAACAATCCACCCTCTTCAGCCTTCCAGAGTGCTAGGATTACAGGTGTGAGTCATCACACTGGCCCTATATTATTACTACTAAAGGTATAAATATAATCTTTTTAGCCTCCAAGAGTAAATAGAGTTTGCCACCACTTAAGTGTTTGACAATAATTTGAAAGAGTAGCAAAAATTACATTTTAATAATTTTGACTTCCAAGTATATATTTCTCTTTATTTAAAAACTAACATTTGTCATTGAGTCAATAGCATATGTTCAACCTTGTAAAACCATATGTAAAAAACCCTTTCCCTAGTTAAAGCCCATCCTATGTGATCCTAAATATCCAGTACACCAGCAATGCTTAGATTGTTAATATAAATACAATATGCTTGTATATTTCTCTATAAATTGAATTGTTTGAAAACTTTTAAAACTGATTTTAGGATTGTATATCATTTGATTGCTTTACTTTCCTAGCTGAAAGAAATTCATATATGTAAAGCAAATGGACTTTTCCCCAGAGTAAAACGATAGATATTTTTGAGTTAGTGACATGTTTCTTGGAAAATATGGTTAGTGTTATCTCACTTTATCAAACCAGGACAAAATATATCCATACTAATTCTGATCTTGTAGTAATAGCTAGCAACTATTTGCAGAACCAGCTTTTCTAGTTCACTAGTGGTGAACAAGTGAAAGAAAACATTCTGTACCTTCTAAGCTTTATTTACGGCATTGATCAAATGATGGATCTTGCTTAGTAATCATTAAGTTTGGAGCTAGTAGGATGTGTACTGGTCCTAAATCTTTGCTGATTTTTTAAATATAAATATTTTCAGTTTGAATTAAAGAAATAAGAATTTGTCCTCACATCAAGTCACATGTTGTGTTTATAATGATATCCTTCATCATTTATTTTAAAATATTTAGAAGACCCATTAATAGATTCACAAATATTACTTGTTATAAACTAAAGAAGCAATGCATTGCTTAGTCTTACACTAATAAAATGGCAAGAATTTAAAGTCAGGTGATAACCTACATATTCATGTAGGTTACACTAATAAAATGGCAAGAATTTAAAGTCAGGTGATAACCTACATATTCATGTTAAATTAGAAATGTATTATGTGAAATTAACCCAAGTATTTAAGTTCAATTAATAATTTGAAAACTTGCATGTGGAAAAGTAAGAAATGATATGCTGTGTATGGAGTGCTCAATCTACTTAAACATACTGATAAAGGAAGATGTACTAATGTATTAGAGATGCTATTCAAGTGAGGTCTTAACTATATCAATGTCTGGTAACAAATATATCTTCCATGATACATCTTAAAGTTCATTATGAAGTAATAGTTTTAATGTTAAACCATGGTTCCGATAATGAACTCTTGATGAACATAAAAAATTAACATGAAGGATTATAATAGTCTAACAAAATATGTATGATGATGCATTGGCACATTCAGTCTTTTTTTTTAAATATATTGCTCAACTATTCAAACATAGCAACAACCATATAACATAATTGTGACATTATAATCAGAATGTCTCTGCTGGGGCCTTTGTCTGGGAAATTCGGAAGTATGAATTCACCAACCACTGTGAGTAAGCAACAGGACAGATTTTATTGATAGATACGAAGGAAAGGAAAATAAAGCCTCCAGCACAGCTTTGAAGTCCTCAAGTGAGCAGTCCATTCAGCTCTCTGTCTAGGAGTTTATATGCATCTTTTTGTTCCCTGTAGGAAAGAGGTTTGGGGATATAGAATGTATGTCTAAAATATGTCACAACCATTTGATGCCAGGGGCTTGTTGGCAGAAGTTATTTTTAAAATTGCCCCTTTGTAGGAATGTGGTCCCATTTAGGGTGTTCTGCCTTCCCAAGAGTCATTGGAAAATTGATCAAGCTGGTTTATAAGCCTGTCTGGGCCCTGAAAATGAGGTCCGTGTTCAGCCCTAGGTAATGGGCACTTGCAGCAATAACGTAACTGATCTCCTATGACCATTATCATTAGAAGGGTTCTATGGGCTGCACAAAAGCAACAGAGGAAAGAGTAAAACTTGACCAAAACTAATACGTATAAATAGAAAATTATATGATTTTTCATATGTGTACATTTCTTCATGCAAAAGGAGAATATATTCAGCACCTTTTCCTTGTCATCTCTCTAGAAAGAGATTTGTTTAGTTGCAGAAAAGAGAGTTTGAGGATAAAAGTTAGAATCTTCTTTTCATGTAAAAGAATTTATATCCCATGTTACATTATACCAAAGTACAGCCTGTGTAAGCCCAGGAGGATAAGAAAGACACAAAGGAATTCATAAATTGACTACAAGTCTTAAATTTCCACTAAATGAGTAGCCAATTGTGAAAGCAACTGAGAAATTTAGCATAGAAATGCTGTGGATGTAGTAATTTGGTTTTGTTTGATGTTGGATTTTTTTCTTTTCTTTTTCTCTTATAGAAGCTTGTAGGCTTATCATTTTCCAGGAAATGTTCCATTTCCTAGTAGCATAAAAGAAGCTAACCCTAGCAAAAATGAACAAAAACAAGCATTACCAGAGATCAAATGATGAGACAGCAGAAGAGTCCAATAATGCCAACAACATGAAAACTGAACTTAAAATTCAAAGAATCCTTCTTAAATTATGGGCTCATTGCAATAGGAGGCTCACATTCTCCAAACCTGCTTTGTACAATATGTGGTGACCAGCTATCCAGTGAAGCCACGAAACCTTCAAAACTACTTTGCCTCAGGGAAACCAAGCACCCTGCATTAAAAGACAAAAGACAAACTGTACAAAGGAAAAACAGAAGCAATTATTGATGAAGGCCACCACTTCATCAAACGTGTCTGCACTGAGAACGTCATTCCAGGTGTCTAACCTCATTGCTAAAGCGAAGAAGCGCTTTGCTATGGTGAAGAGTTGACATCTGCTGTGAACTTTTAGGAGAGGTTCAAAAGGTGGCATGTGTTCCTTTCTTAGCTATTGCCATAACTAGACAAATTAATAAAGTAACAGAATATATACAGACATAATTATTTTTAGAGAGGATTAATGAGTTGCTGTTATATGCAATCCAGGTTGATGAGTTTACCAATGTTGACAACAAGCCACAGTATTTGTTTCGGTAAAATGCATTTTTTAGGAGGGTGTGCGTGAGGATATGTTATGCACTTTTGTTGCCAACAAACATCACAGAGGCAGAACCATTCAAGTCTTTGAATGAGTACATATCAAGAAATCTGAAGTGGTCATTTTATGTTGGCATACACATGGACAGACTGGCTGCCATGCCTGGATGGCTTTCTGGTTTCACTGCTCTGGTCAAGGAGGTCACCTCTGAATGTGAATCTAGGCACTGTGTCATCATTGAGAGATGCTAGCTAGACCAAAAAAATGTCACCTGAACCTAAAAATGGTTTGCAGGACATGGTTAAAAGTACCAAGTGCAGTAAGGTGTCTGCCCTAACTCACACCTGTTAGCTCAGCTCTGTGAGAAGGCAGACTCAGAGCACACATCTCTCACACACAGAAGTGAGATGGCTTTCTAAGGGCAGACCACTCGCCAGAGTTTTTGAGGTACGAGAGCCCCTCCAGAGATTTCTTTTAGATAAGTCACCACTGGTAATACATTTCAGAAACACAGAATGGCTCACAAAAGTTGTTTACTGTGGGGCGTATTCGCCTTCAATGAACTCAGTCTGTCACTTCAGGAGAGAACAACAGTGTTCAAGTCAATAGGCAAAGTGGCTGCATTCAAAGCCAAACTGGAATGATGGGGTGACAAGTGAATATTGGGACTTTTGACATGTTTCAAGCATTAGCAGAAATTTTGAGAGACTGAGCCAGAGGCTTCTTTCTCCTGGCTGGTGCCTGATCACCTATTTCAGCTTTCAAAAGAGCTAGAGCTTCACTTCCCAACATCAAAGATCCCCAAGCCCAGAAGGAAGGGATCCGTGACATATTGGTGCACAAGCCGAGTGAGTTCACTTTGCGTGAGAAGAAGGAGAAGGTCAACTCCTTGAGATTTCAAATGGCAGTGGCCTTAAAAGTAAGTTAGAGACAACTTTAAATACTGTCACATTGTGGATTAAAGTTAGGGCAGAATATACTGAGATCACCATAAAATCACCAAAAAGCCTGCTTCTATTTCCAACTTACTATATTTGTGAAACAAAGTTTTCTGCAGTGACACCACCCAAAACAAGATTGTGCCTTAGACTGGACATAAGCAAGACACTTCAGGTGTCACTGTCCCCTGTCACCTCCAAATGGGACCTTCTAGTTGCAGAGAAATAAGCTCAGGGTTCCACTGATTCTTTGTTATTCTGTATTGTGTATAATTATTTCATTATATATTACAAAATAATAATAATATAAATAAAGTTGACAATAAATATAATGCTCTTAAATCATCCCAAACCATTCCCCCATCCCTGAAAAAATTATCTTCTATGAAGTCAGTCCCTGGTGCCAAAAAGGCTGAGAACCACCATCATAGGAGAATTTGGCAATGTTAAGAAACCTGGCACCTAGTCCAGAGCCCATGACTAAATAACATTCTATTCCTGCCTCATTTTCTATTCTGCACAGTAAAATTTGCAGCAAAAAATGCAAGAATACCCCAGGTCACATGCTTAAGCCCCAACTTCATCACAAGCAAATGGTCATTTGGGGGTTTACTGGGGCACACACTGGTGTTGTGTGTCCTAAGAAGACCAGAATTGGTCCTGGAGGCAAGGCATTTTTGGATCGGAAATTCTAAGAGATACCACATACCCTGACAGGAGCCTAACAGCAGGAGCAGAGGTTTCAAGTGGGAATATGCCCTCGGTTCTTGGAATAGACTCCAAGTGCTGAGGAACGTTAGAGTTATGAAGAATGAAACACAAAGCCCTGAAGCCCAGAGCCCGAGGAAGTAGTCCTTCTTATTCAGGAATATTAGAAAAGGGTAGCACCAAATACAATGAAATGAACCCATTTCACAATGGGGATAAGGGCAGCGTTCTGTGCCCACATGTTGGAATATGGCAGACATAAGTCTACACTGAGTAGCTAGTTCAAATTAATATAAATTATAAGTGTAAAATATACACACAGTTTTGAATACATAGTATAAAAAAGCAAAATATATCAATATAGTCTTATATATTTGTACATCAAATTGTAATATTTTAGATATATGAGAGTAAATATATACTGTACATTCAAATTTTATCCTTTTAATTTTAAAAGTAGTTACCATAAAAATGTATAATTTCATATTAGGCTTGTATTTTTGGTTTCCATGATATGTCTGATAGACTCTGCTTCTCTAAAGAATGGTATAGAAACAATACGGGTAGAATTTGGCTTTCTAGAAAATCTTACTGAGCAAAATCTCCTCTTTGGAAGGAACTGGTCATTTTCCTTATTAATTAAAAAAATAAATTTCTGGCTGAGCATGGTGGCTCCCTTCTGTAATCCTGCCGCTCTGTTTGAGGCTGAGGTGAGTGGATCTCCTGAACACAGGAGTTTGAGACCAGACTGAGCAAGAGCCAGACCCCATCCAGAGCACTCTACTCAGGGTGACAGAGTAAAACTCTGTCTCAAAAACAAGCAAACTAACAAAACCTGTCTTGTTTGAACACTGTATTCTTGGAGCTCTTTTTAACACTCATTTATGCTATATTGCGTATTAATACGTGGGTAACTGATGGGTCACAATTTCAAAATATGAATACAATAAATAAACAAGATAATACTTCAGCCCTCAATGAATGGGATAAACAGATGCACAAAACATACTAAAATGCTTGTATGATTCACATGAGAGGGATTTTGTTTTGTTTATTGCTGCATTCAATACTTAATGGGTGTTCCTATTTATAGCAGACCTTCAGTAACTATTACGATAAACATGACCAATGGAGATACATTCCATGCACTGTTGTGTCATATAATATTAGACTTTTATATTGTACTAGGCAGACCTATTAGTGGAAAGAAAATAAATATGGTGACACAACAGCAGGAAATGTTTAAAAGTAAAGAAGAACATGGCCGTGTTATTAATTAGTAAATTTATATTTGTTCTCTTATTCCATCCCTACATATTCTGTAAGATAACTAACTTAAGAATATAGAATGCACCTTGGGTTCACTTACTTTACACATGGCAAAGATTAATGTGAAGTTCAGAAGTAAAATATATATTTATTCTATGATGATATTATGGCTTATTTGAATGTTAGCTTGTGTGCAATATCCAGAAATACTAACAAATAGCAACCTAGAATATTCTTCTGAAACTAAGGACTACCAGTTCCTAAATGGTGATGTAGAGGTAAGCTAAATTCAGTCCCTCTTTCCACAGAAAACCAAAAACAAATATACAGCACTGAAATTTTCACCAGCAAAAATGCAAAGGAGGAGAGACTTCCCAGGACCATGGAGAAGTGAAAAAACTCCAGGCTGTGGAAGCAGATCCAAATTCCACATCTGTGACATCCTTTTCCCCAGTATAACAGAGGATTAGTAATAAGACCACAAGAGAAGCTCAAACAACTCAAGAGCAGAAAATAGACAATTTCTTTAAAAAATGGATAAAAGATCTGAAGGGACATGTATCAGTCTCAAAATGGCCAATAGGTACATGAAAAAAATGCTTGAAATAACTAATCATTAGAGAAATGCAAACCAAAACTGCAATAAGATATCATCTCGCCCAGCCAAAATAATAGCTGATATTAAAGAAAGGCAATGACAACTGCTGGTGGGGATGTGGGGTAAGGGGAACCTTCATACTTTGGTGGTGGAAAGGTAAATTAGTTTAACCTCTATGGAAAGCAGTATGGAGGTTTCTCAATAAACTAAAAATAGACTACCATGTTACCCAATATTCCCACTGCTGGGTATATATCCAAAAGAAATAAAAATCAATGTATCAAAGAGATATCTGCACTCCCATGGCAATATATTCATAATAGGCAAAATATGAAAGCAATCTAAATGTCCATCAATGAAGGAATGGGTAAAGAAAATTTGCATATATACACAATTGAATATTATTTGGCCATCAAAAAGAATGAAATACTGTCATTTGCAATAGCATAGATGAAATGGGAAGCAATTATGTTAAGTGAACTAAACCAATCATAGAAAGATAAATATTGCATGCTTTTCCTCATGTTGAAGTGATACAAATTGATCTCATGAAGAAAGATAGTATCTTGGTAGTTACAAGAAGCTGGCAGGAGAAGTCAAGGGGGACAGAAGGAGGGGGAAAAAGAATATAACTATTTATTGCCACTGAACTATAAATTTAAAAATGGTTATGATGGTAAATTATTTACGTGTGTGTTGACTCGATGGTAAATTATTTATGTGTATGTTGACCCAATAAAAATTACCCTGTTATTCCGAAATCACCATAGTATAACTTTTGTGTAGCTCATCTGTTTTGTCTTCTTCATTATTAACCAAAGATATTCCATAAGTTCCTGTGATATACAAGTTGGGTTTTGTGATTCTTTGCTTGCTTTGGTAGATTTTATAGGGCTTTCATCATACACAATATTTGGGGAAAGCAAAACAATAAAAATGAAGTAACCCTTTACATTTGAAAAGTAGTTCTGAAAGAACTGTGGTTCAACAAGTGTGTATTGCTTCCTGATCATTGACAATTGGTACAGTCTGGGTAAGAAGGTGCATTTAAATTTCTCCCTTTGAAGTTGATATTAGTTTAATAGAAAAAAATATTAAATTAGATATTTCAGTACCCTCCTAAATTCCTACTTTACCCAAAGCTATTTTTTTATTAATATTAACAAGTTTCAAAGACTTTCAAACTTCAAATAGAGATGTAAAATTCTCCATGATATTTACTCAATCTATATAATTTGTTGTTCAGAAAGGTCGCTAAATAGAATAATTTTACTAATATGAAATATGTATAATTTTAACTACATCTTGTGTTGTTGCAAGTGTGTAATGTAAACAATGTTTAAATTTATAAAATTAAGTCAAATAGGTTTTTTTATCCATTTGTTCAGGTTTTAGTTCCTTTCAGGTAAACTATAAATAATTCCATTACATTTAGAAATATTTTAAATGTTAAGCAAATTATTTGTAGGCTTTTAAATGAGGGACACCACCAAACACCCAAGCAATACATTTGATGTGACTAATCTTAACTATTTACTTCACTAGATATGACTATGAATCTTTTTTAAAAGCCAGTAAAACCTGACCCCTGTTAATTATTTGTTACGGTCTTAGAAAAGAAAAACCCTTATAAATGTATCCCATGAGATCTATAAATGATAATGAAACAATAGTTTCTGAATATGAACTTAAATAAACAAACTCAACATTTAAAAATTATTGGTAATTTAGAAAATAATTAGGAGTCATAGGTATAAAAAATCCATGATTTTATTTCTTTTAAAAATGGTGAATGTTGGGCGGCACCTGTGGCTCATCAAGCAGGGCACCGGCCCCATATATCAAAGGTGGCAGGTTCAAACCCAGCTTTGCTGAACTGCAAAATAAAAATAGCCAGGCGTTGTGGCAGGGGCCTGTAGTCCCAGCTACTCGGGAGGCTGAGACAAGAGAATTGCCTAAGCCCAGGAGTTGGAGGTTACTGTGAGCTGTGTGATGCCACGGCACTCTACCGAGGGTGACAAAGTGTGAATCTGTCTCTACAAAAAAAAAAAAAAAAAAAATGGTGAATGCATCATTTTTTATATTTCTTTCAAAAACTTCTACCTAAAGTGCTTTATTTCTACAAAATAATGTTTTTCATAATACTTAGTAACTGACATCTTAAGTAATTTATTACTACTTTGGGTAAAGAGAAAAATGGCATTTACATCAATATTATTTTTTATTGAAGTGTTTTTCATTGTCTCTAACCCTTTAAAAAATATCTCTTTCACTTTCTTACCTCTGACCCTCACTTACAATTATCTTTTATTATCCTTTCCAGCACTAGGACAAATTTAAAACAAATACTGAATGGATATAGCACTGAAGAGTAATAATTCTAGATTTCTATAATGGTGTTGTAAATTTTACTAATATGAACTTTTAATTTCATGAACTCTTGGGAAATTCCTTCTGCTTTTATGGGGACTGCACATGAGGTCATTAGCTAAATCTGATACAAAAAACTATTTCTAAAATCAGACTTCTAAACAGAAGCCAAAAATTATTCATACACCATGAAGGAAAAAAAATTAAATACAAGGTGACTTCAATGTGAGCCAAATGGCATAATAAACCTATAAAATGCTTAGTGAAATGCAGTCAGGCTTGTAGATGTGTTTACCAAAAAGGAATGTTCTGCTTTCATATTTATTATGATCTTTCACTGATTTAAAGCTCCTTATACTGAAATTCAGTAAACATCTCTAATTTACATAAACCACAGCATTAAAAAAAACTGATACAAGCATAGATTTAAAAAGCAGTAGTTTATTGAGCCAGTCACAGCAATTAGAAAAGAGAAACATGTTATGGAGTCTGAAGAATATTTAATAAAAGAATTATTAATACATATTTCCTTAACAGTTAATACTGCAATGGGATTCATTAAGGCTATCTACCTTCATTTCATTGCTTAAATCAATGAACTGGATCTTCTGAGTAAAATTTCCATAATGTATTTAGGAGCCAAATAAGCATTATTTTTTACTTCTAACAATAAGTTGAAAAAGAAAAGGATGGTCTGGTTTATTTGCAAGGTGTTTGTTCTAAGTGCGTTTCTACTTTTCAGACTGTTGGACAAATGATTAATGCCATATACCGTACATCTTCGTCTAGAAGCTATGGTGTCTATTAAATGTAATTACCTTTCCCCATGGCTTTAAATTGACAGCAGATTCAAAATGAAGGTGGCTTCTATTAAATTTAATTACTTCCCCTTGAAGCTTACTTGGCAAAACTGTGACTAGTAATGAAAGTAGGTTCCATAAAAAACTGTGTGGCTATTAAATTAGCAATGCTATTAATGAAAAAATATGGAAAATACTATTTAGGGGGAGATTTTGTCATTCATGTATATTTTTGTTACAAAATAACTGATAAATTAAGTCCTCAGTTTTTAATTAATTGTTTCAATGTAGATTTTTTTAATTTTTTTTATTTTTCTGTTTCTTTTAAGAAATATCAGAATATTATGGCTCAAGTAATCAATTATGTATATGTTAGTTGATTACAACATAATTAAGGGAAAAAGCTAATTTCACAAAGATTCTAGTGCTCTCAGGTTCAGGAAATAGTGACTGTTCTATCACTTAATTCAACTGGGGTTTTAAATCAGCGTGATGTAATAAAAAAGGAAAAAACAAAGAATTAGATAAATTAGTAGCTGTTCTTATAGCTACATAATTATCTGTTTCTTCCTGAATTAGTTACCTAATCTGAAAGACAGGGCAAAGAACATATCTTATCTACTTAAATGTGAGAAGTATTAGAAAAAATATATCACCTATTATTGCTTTGTCAATTTCTGTTTTGATTATCTTATTTTAGTGGTTATTTTTCTGGATCTAAATCTATTTACCATCTTTTCTTACATGTATTTATCCCTTAATGTCCAACTTACTGTGCATTTCTAGAGAAATTCTTCCTTGTAGGCCTGAAAAAATATGGCTGTGAATCCATCTGGTCTGAGGCTTTTTTTTTCTTTTAAGATTGTTTTTATTGCTACTTCAATCTCATGGCTCATTATTGGACTGCTTTAGAATTCTATTTCTTCCCGATTGAATCTTCAGATGTTATTGATTCCAGAACTGGTTCATTCGTTTGTTTTCAGGTATATGTGCATAGATATTTTCATAATATCCGCTGATAACATTTTGCATTTCTGTGGTATCAGTTGTGATATCTCCAGTTTCATGTCTTTTTGAACTTATTAAGGTCCTGGTTAACCTAGCAAGGGGCATATTAGTTGTGTTTATCTTTTCAAAGAGCCAAATTTTTGTTTGTTTAATCTTAAATATCTTTTTATTGCTTCAATTTCATTTGGTTCTGCTCTAAAGTTGGTTATTTCTTTTCTTCCTCTAGCTTTGAGTGTTGTCTGCTTCTCCTATCCACATTCCTCAACTTGTGTCACTACACTGTTAATCTGTGATCTTTCTGCCTTTCCATTATAGATATTTATTTAACTCTACAAATTTTCTCCTTTAGGAGTGCTTTTTTGCTTAATCCCATGGAGGTTGATAACTTGTGTCCCCTTTGTCATTCAGTTTGAGAAATCTTTTGATTTCTACCTTAATTTAGTTATTGATCCAATAATCATTCAAGCTTGTTTAATTTCCATGATGTTGTGTAAAATTGGCTTTTTTTTTTATTGATTTCTAGTTTTATTCCACCATTATCTGAGAAGATACATGGCATGCTTTTAAATTTTTTGAATTTATTAACAAGTCCCAAAACAATAGATTCTGGCATGGATGCAGAGAGAATAAAACACTTACACACTATTGGTGGGGCTGCAAATTAGTACAACAGCTCTGGAAAGCAGGAAGAAACACCTCATAGAACTAAAAGACAAAGTACCATTTGATCCACCAATTCCACTATTGGGTATTTGTCCAAAGGCAAAGAAGTCAGTTTGTTAAAAAGACACATGCACTAAAATTATTGCAGCACAATTGAAAAGACCTGGAATCAACCTAAATGCCCATCAATTCATAAGAAGGTTAACAAAATGTACTATATGGGAACCATGGAGTTATTACTCAGCCAGAAAGAAAGATGACTTAATGACTTTGGAACAATTTGGATGGGACTAGAGACCATTCTCCTAAGTGAAGTATCACAGGAATGAAGAAACAATCACCACATGTACTCAATATTAAATTGGAACTAACGGATGAGCACATATTGAGGGAAATAAAACTTTACAGAAATCAGGCAGGGGCAAGGAGAGAGAAGAGGATGGGCGAATACTTGCCTAATTGGTACCATGAAAACTATCTGAAAGATGGGAACACTTATAACCAAGACTAACGCATTATAAAAGTAATCCATGTAACCAAAAATATGTGTAGCCTGATAATACTTTGAAATAAAAAGAACTAAAACACCAATTTAAAGTACATTACAAAAAAAAATAAGAAGTTAACTGATGACTTCATGCTGAGCCTCAGAGTCAAAGCACTCTATAAGGTCTTATTTGACAATGTGTACATTGCTTTCTTGGCATTATTATTGCTAAGATTGCTTGATATTTCGATGCAGAAATCATCTGTTTTCTGAATGTATTTATCTTCATTCATTCTGTACGTGGTTTTTGTTTCTAGTCCTTATCTTTAACATTGTTATTGTTATTGAATATTAAGCCTTTTAAATTCTGTGAAGGCAAAAAAGTGGAAACCTAATTAACACATGTATATGTAAAAATAAAAAAAATAAAAAATAAATCATACTTCACAGAGATATGTGGCAAGAAAATAAAAGAATATTTTAGTACTCAAAAATAAAAAATAAAAAAAATAAAGTAGAGTACAACCAGGAAGATGGCGGCCAAGTAACAGCTTCCTTGCAACTGGGCACAGTCAGACTGGGGAGAGAAGAATTCAGGCATCTCTGGCTGGTGAGATCTGCCCAAAAACATCCCTTTGGGGACATAGGGAGACAGCGTGAGACTTCTGGACCCCCAAGGAAGGCAAAAGCAGTGGAGATCTGGCAAGTGCTTGCGTGTGTTCGTTCGGTCTACTCCTGCCAGCAGCTGTGGCTGCAGCAGCAGTGAGACTGCAAACTGGAAAGGCCTTACCTGTGAGCTGTTCAGGTTTCTTTTGGACTTGGCACTCAGTTGAACTGCCTTGGGAGAACGAGGAGGTCTTTGACTGTTGTCTGGGGCTCCAGACTGAGCTGCCGAGCCAGATGGAGCTACCAGTGTTTGGTGGTG
>CAUYRH010057449.1:0-32160 GCA_963574655.1 Perodicticus potto
GGTACAAGTGAAAATTACTAAATGTAGAATATAAATGTCTTCATATAGTGATTAAAAGGCCATGAAGGCTATGTTAAATAGTTCAATGAAAATATTTCAGATTGTATATGAAGTTAGCACATTGTGCCCCATGATTGCACCGATGTACACAATTATGATTTAATAAAAATTAAAAAAAAAAAAAGTTTTCTAATTTTATCATCCTAAAGCTATCCATAAGATTCATTCCTTTAACAGGTTTGTTAAGTACCTATGTGCAAAGGCACTACTGTTTTGGCATTGGGAATGTGATCAAAATGTTTCTAAGAAAAACCAATCCACACAAGGAAAGAATTTCAGAAAGTGTTAAGTGTTATAACGGTAATATATCAGGGTTATGTTGTAACAGTGGATGGAAATGGTATGCTTCTTAGGTAAAGAAAATAACCCAAAGGCGGCATTCTAGACAAAGAAATGGTTAAGTGTAAAGGGCCTGAGATATAAAAGGAATGATATGCTGGGGCAGTGCCTATGGCTCAATGGTTAGGGCACCGGCCCCATATACCGAGGGTGGCAGGTTCAAACCCTGCCCCAGCCAAACTGCAACAAAAAATAGCCGGGTGTTGTGGTGGGCGCCTGTAGTCCCAGCTACTTGGGAGGCTGAGGCAAAAGAATCACCTAAGCCCCGGAGTTGCAGGCTGCTGTGAGCTGTGATGTCATAGCACTCTAACTATGGGCAATAGAGTGGAACTCTGTCTCAAAAAAAAAAATAAAATGCTTTGAGGAACATAAAGGTGTGTATAACTCAAGGGTAGTAAGTATACTACACTATGATAAGCAATAGCAGTTAGAGGATAGACACGGGTCAGGTCAGATACTATAAAGGCTGAGATTTTATTCTAAGTGCAATAGGAAGACATTAGGGAGCTTTAAACAGATGAATGACCTGATTCAGAACTTAATAAGATCATTCTGCTGCTATGGGAGAAAGGATAACAGGTGAATATTATGGAAACAAAGAGACTAGTTAAGCATCTATTACAGAAGTTCAGGGAAGTGAGGGATGAGAAAGGAGGATTATGGAAAACTAAGATTTGCTGATGTAGAGTACATGAAAAAAGCAAAAAATAATCATGAAGCTTAGCTTTTTGGCATGAAGAAGTAGATAAAATGAAGATTTTATTGAAGATTGGGGAGAAGCAGAATTTCTTCTTGGGAGGAGTTTTTATAGAAATTATGGTCTCTTTTTAGACTAATTTTGCTATGCCAATCACGGAAGCAATTGAATATAAGAATATAAAATTCAGGATATATTAGATCTGAAGATATAAGTCCAAAAGTATCAGTTTGGTACATAAAGTCTTATGATTAGATCAGGTTACCTAGAAAGCAAGCAAGAAGAGAAAACAAGGGTGTACTGCTTTGGTCTGAAATCTGGCAGGTGAAAGAAAACCAAGAAGAGATTAAGAAGGAGCTCAGTGCACTAGGTAGAAAAACAAGGTCATATGATATCATTAAATCTATAGACAGGATAACCAGATGAGCAGTTGAAGAGTTGAGTGATAAGAGGAATAAGAAGTGATCACTGGACTTGGAAACAAAAATTGTCTGTGAGCCTGACCTTAGGAGAAATAGTAGAGTAGAGGAAAGGAAAGCCAGATGTATGAATGGGAGGAGAAGAAATGGAAACAATTAGAACAATTTGTGGAGACAGCTCAAAAAGCTTTGCCAGGAACAGAGAATGGGGTTGGCAGCTGGTCAGAGAAATGGGATCTAGGGAAGAGGTGTGTGTTTTGAAAACTCAAGAGATTCTTGGATGCTAATGAGAACAACCTAGTAATGACAAAAGGGAAGAGGAATTAACTGAAGGAACTAAAGTTCCTGAAAAGGCAAAAAGGATGAACTGTGAAAGCAGGTAAGAAAAGGGCTTGGGCTCGATGCCCCGTAGCACAGTGGTTACAGCGCCAGCCACATACACTGAGGCTGGCAGGTTCGAACCCGGCCTGAGCCAGCTAAACAACAATGACAACTGCAACAAAAAAAAAGCCAGGCAGGCTCGGCACATGTGGCTCAAGTGGGTAAGGTGCCAGCCACACACACCTGAGCTGGCGGGTTCGAATCCAGCCCAGGCCCGCCAAACAATGATGGCTGCAACCAAAAACTAGTCGAACGTTGTGGTGGGCGCCTGTAGTCCCAGCTACTTGGGAGGCAGAGGCAGGAGAATTGCTTGAGCCCAGGAGTTGGAGATTGCTGTGAGCTGTGATGCCACAGCACTCTACCCAGGGCGACAGCTTGAGGCTGTTTCAAAAAAAAAAGAAAAAAAAAAGCCTAGCATTGTGGCAGGCATTTGTAGTCCCAGCTACATGGGAGGCTGAGGCAAAAGAATTGCTTAAGCCCAAGAGTTTGAGGTTGCTGTGAGCTGTGATGCCACTGTGCTCTATGGACGGCAACATAGTGAAACTCTGTCTCGCAAAAAAAAAAAAAAAAGGGCTTGCATTTTAGAGAAGCAGTGATGTATCACCCATTAAAATAAAAGAAAAATGAGACTTCAGAGAAAATGTCATTAGCAATGGCAAAATTCTGAGCGTGATTATGTGAGGTGACGATAAGAGGTAAACGAGGAAGATATCTCTTCCCCTTTCCTCCCATCGCTATGGCTTGTCACAATACAGCAACCACTTTCCTAACAGGCCACGGGAGAATCTAAAAATTGCGAGAAATCTATTATTCACACTGATACCAATTACCCACTTGTGATAATCAGTATTTCCAACTATTTCATCCCTCTTACTTAAAAGCCTTCAATGGTTGCAATATGGCACATATTTTAAAAAGAAAAAAAGGGCCAGGTGTGGTGGATTGCCTCAGCTTACAGGTTCAAGACCAGCCTGAGCCAAAGCGAGACCCCGTCTCTAAAAATAGCTGGGCGTTGTGGTGGTCCCCTGCTGTCACAGCTGCTTGGCAGGCTAAAGCAAGAGAATCACTTGAGCACAAGAGTTGGAGGTTGCTGTGAGCTATGCTCTACCGAGTGCGATAAATTAAGACTCTGTCCCCAAAAAATAAAAAATAAGAAAAAAAGATCCCTTAATACAGTTTTAAAACGTTCATTATAATTCAAGCACATTTTTCCCAGTTTCTTTTTTAGCCACTTCTTTTTGTAGTTATTACTAACTCCATGAAATAAGTATATGTCACCTTTAGGCCTTGTTCTACTTGAGCTTCATAGGATCAAATACAATAATCCATATAAAGCACTTTGTTAGGGTTTAACAAATATTAAGTACTTAAAATTTGTTAAGGCACTATTATAGAACAGGGACATCTAACAGTTGGGGAGCACAGGGCCATTCATAAAGGCTTACCAGAGGAAGCCATATTTAACTAAAAAAATGAAGGATGAATATCACCTTGAAGTTAAGCAAAGAGAAAAATGCTTCAAAGAAGAAAATGTGTCAAGTGTGAAAACCTTGAAAAGAAAAATAACATGACTTATTTAAGAGTTAAAAGATAATCTGGCTGGAGTGTACAGAATTTAGGGAAATGAGATGAAAGTGGTAAGATACAGGGTCCTGCAAGGCAACACGAAACCTCTGAAGCAAAGGAACAACATGACCAGATTTGCCTTTTTGAATGAACACAGAGTCCATATTGGAGAAGGAAATGGAGGGATTAAGAAAATAGAGCTGGCTCGGCGCCTGTGGCTCAACGGGCTAAGGCATCAGCCATGTACACCTGAGCTGGCGGGTTCAAATCCAGCCCAGGCCCGCCAAACAACAATGACAGCTGCAACCAAAAAATGGCCGGGCGTTGTGGCGGGCGCCTGTAGTCCCAGCTACTTGGGAGGTAGAAGCAAGAGACTCGCTTGAGCCCAGGAATTGGAGGTTGCTGTAAGCTGTGATGCCACAGCACTCTATCCAGGGTGACAGCGTGAGGCTCTTTCTCAAAAAAAAAAAAAAGAAAGAAAATAGAACTGGAGACCAGTTCAGAAGTTATAGTAGTTCAGTAGAGACATCAATGCCAAGTAATCATTGGCTGTAACATTTCAAGCACTTTAATATATACTATGCTATCTTCCAAAATCTACTTCTGGTGGATCAAATAAATACTTCACATTCAATTCTTTACATAATAAGAACAACAAAAGTAAAAAAACATGATTATCATACCAGTATTCCTCTTCTGGGACCTTATCCAAAGGTGGATTCAGGCAGTAAATATGATAAGCCATATTACATTCATCACAGAGAACCTGCATGTTGGGCTCATGTTTCCCACCACATATATGACAGGAGCA
Source organism: Perodicticus potto (assembly GCA_963574655.1). NCBI lineage: Eukaryota > Metazoa > Chordata > Mammalia > Primates > Lorisidae > Perodicticus > Perodicticus potto. The sequence goes on from CAUYRH010057449.1 coordinate 4,274, forward strand.
AGAACGGCATTTCTTAGCTGGGTCTCCACCACAAAGGTCACATTCAGGGTCATTTCTTCCTATAAGAACAAAATTATTGCAAGTCTAGTCTTAAAACAATTTTTACATCTATGAATCTCAAAGAAAAACACAGGAAACAGCATATAGCTTTTTAAATAAAAAATAAAGGAACCAAAAAGCATAATCAAGTATAAAGATTTAATAACTGCCTGAGACTCATCCAAGATTTACTGAATTTCAGGGATGGGGCCCAGGTATGTGCTGGTGAAAAAGCTAATAATCAGCAAACATGAGGATAATGCATAGTATTGCCTTAAATTATGTTTATACATGGATCCACAGTTCCCCAAATGTATACACTATGCTGCCCAAGACACTTAAGAGCAGTGTAGTGTATTCACTGGGCCACCACAGGGTATCTTACTAAAATGTCAAGGGAAATGCAATTTGTCCAACAAAGTTATTTGGACCCAACTGCTTGATAAGTGAAACTGTTAATGCATTTTTTTTTTTGGTCTATGGGGGTGCCATAAAAAAAAAAAAAAATCACTGAGTCACTGATTGCACAATTAAAAGAAAGGTCTGAGAAACTATAGGCAAGACCTTAGGCAGGTGCTTAATTCCTTTTAAGGAGATATAAGGTAAGAATTTTGGACCTTTAACTGCCATTAGACCAGGAAAAATATGTTTAATATTGATAAGGTAATGAAGAAACAGGCATATTGGTGAAAATGCAAACTGGTAAACATTTGAAAGTCCATTTCACAATACGCAGAAAAACCTAAGCTTAGATTCTTTTGTTTCTTTTTTTTTTTTCAGCTTTTCAAATATATGTATTTTATTATTCTTCATTACATTATTTCCCCACCCCCCACCCCGCTCAGATTCTTTTGTGAGAGTATTCTTTCTTCCTACTCAGCTGCTTTCCAGGAAGATTTTCTTCAAATACTCTTACATTCTTATCCTGTCCCTTGTTACTCTTTTGCAGAGAGGGGGTATGATTACTAGATTTAAGCTACTTATCTAGGTATCTAGTCAAAAGGTCCTAATTATGAGAGATTTGTTCTTTTCTCTCTACCCCAACAAGTGGAAATAACGACCTTGGCAACTCATCATGTTCTACATATCAAAACCTTTCCTTGAGTTGGCTGTGTGAAGAGACATAGGGCCATTGGGATTTGGCAAGCCAATTTTGGCTCACTCACAAACTATGCTCCCAAACTTCTCTTTATCAGCAATAGAGGTGGCATCTCTAACTCAGTTAATTTTTCTCTTACTTGTCAATTGGTTTAGAACTCTGGCCAGAGGTAACTTTTAATTGGTCCTAAGTCCAAACACCTGTTGCCAAAGTATTCCTTTAAAATTTTCAAATATACACATGTACACAAGTTTTATAAGCAATGCTTGTTAATTTCAACATCAGTTAAAAGGGGAATAGTTGGATAGATTTTATAAGAAAAATAGGTAAATTTACAAACACAGAAGTATATTAAATTCAAAAAGATTATAGAACATTTTTAAACAAAATTGTGGCTGGGCATGGTGGCTCATGCCTGTAATCCCAGCAATCTGGGAGGCCTCCTTGATCTTAGGAGTTCAAGATCAGCCTGGGCAAAGTGAGATCCCATCTCTACTAAAAATAGAAAAAATTAGGTATGCCTTATAGAGTGTGCCTATAGTCCCAATTACTCAGGAGGCTGAGGAAGGAGGATCACTTCAGCCCAAGAGTTTGGGGTTACTGTGAGCTAGACTGATGCCATGGCACTCTAACCTGGACAACAAGGTGAGACTGCCTCAAAAAAACAAAACAAATAAAAAAAACACCACCAAAATTACATAAATACACAAAGACAAAGAATTATATAAACACAAAAGAATATGTCTAGAATGCCATACTGTAAAGGGACTGCCTTTTGGAGTTCAGTATTGTTTGAATTCATGCTATTTTATACTCTGAATTTCTAATTTTTTTTTTTGAGACAGAGCCTCAAGCTGTCACCCTGGATAGAGTGCCGTGACATCACAGCTCACACCAACCTCCAATTCCTGGGCTCAAGCGAGTCTCTTGCCTCTGCCTCCCAAATAGCTGGGACTACAGGCGCCTGCCACAACACCTGGCCATTTTTTGGTTGCAGCCATCATTGTTGTTTGGCGGGCCCGGGCTGGATTCGAACCCGCCAATTCAGGTGTACGTGGCTGGCGCCTTAGCCCGTAGAGCCACAGGCGCCGAGCCCAATCTTGGTTTTCTATTGTGTTTTTTTTTTTAGAGACAGAGTCTCATTTTATCGCCCTTGGTAGAGTGCCATGGCGTCACACAGCTCACAGCAACCTCCAACTCCTGGGCTCAAGCGATTCTCTTGCCTCAGCCTCCCAAGTAGCTGGGACTACAGGCGCCTGCCACAATGCCCGGCTATTTTTCTGTTTTTGCAGTTTGGCCGAGGCCGGGCTTGAATCCGCCATCTTCGGTATATGGGGCTGGCACCCTACTTGATGAGCCACAGGTGCCACCCCGGTTTTCTATTTTACTGAGAATGACTAAGTCACACTAAATAGGTTTATTTACCATGCCTTAAGATTCTTAATTCAAATCTAGATACACAGAACATTGAGGCCTCAAAAAATGGCAATGGCTTAAACTAGTGACCTGAAAGTCCCTTGTTCAAATCTTGTACAATTAGGGTTAAGAAGAGGGTAGGCAAGACCTTTTAATCATAAACATTTCTTTTCCAAAATATACTAGACATTGACAACATAGCATATAGTTAATGTACTGCTTTCCATATAAAAATTAAGAGAATATTAATTTCTAAAAAAAAAAAATTAAGAAAATATGAGACACTATATTTGAAAACACAGCAATTGAACCATAAATGAGAAGACCTAGAATCTAAGTCCTACTTGTTACCGGTTGTGTGATATTAAACATGAAAAATCAATAAAATGAAGAGCTAGGGCTGCATTCTAACATTCTAATGTTTATTTAAACCTCATTTATTTACCCCCTAGAAATTCAGGGCTCAATTAGCATTATTATTCTCAGGCTTCACTGATATAAAAATAAACCTTGTTATTAAAGAATTAATCTTGGATGCCACAAAATTACTGAAATAGATTTTTTCTTTGGATAGAATCTACAGAAGAGAAAACGGCAAAAAAATCCATCAACAGATGTATGGACAAAGAAAATGTGGTATATATATGAGGTTGAACAATTAAGTCTGCAAACTCATCCTAGAAAAAGTGCTATAGACCTCACTGCTGCACATCACTATGGTCACCTTTAAAGTATCCCCTTGGGAAGCTATACACCTACGCCAGCACCTAGTCCACCCTTCAAAGCACTTTTGTCTAGGATGAGTTATGAGCTTAATTATCAGAGTGCACGCCACCGCAGTCCTGATGGCCATTCCAGAAAGAGCTCCAAAATTGCTTTGAAGGGTGGACTAGGTACTGACATCAGTACATAGCTTCTCAAGGAGTGTACTTTGAAGGTGACTATAATGATATTCAGCAATGAAGTATGTAGCTCTTTTTCTAAGATAAGTTTGTGAACTTAATTGTCCAACCTTGTATACAACAGAATATTATTCTGCTACAAAAAAAGAACAAAATCTTAATGATTCACAACAACATGGGTGGAACTGAAGGACATTATCTTAACTAAAACAAGCCAGGCAGAAAAAGACAAATGTCTCCTATTCTCATTCATACAGGAGCTTAAAAAAAGTAATCTCATGGAGGTAGTGAGTAGAATGGTGGTTACCAGAGGTGGGGAAGGGTAGTGGAGTGTGAGGGGATAAAGAAAGGCTGGTTAATGGGTACAAAAATACAGTTAGAAGGATCTAGTGTTGGGTAGCATAGTAGAGGGACTAAATAATAATTTAACACGTATTTCAAAATAAGTAGACGAACAGATTTGCAATGCTCCCAATACAAAGAAATAACATTTGATCAGATGAATACCCCAATTACCCTGATTTGATCATTACATACTGTATTCTTATATCAAAATATTACATGGACCCCATAAATATCTATAACTATTAAGCATCGGGAAATTAAAGAAGTTAAAATTTAAAAAGAAAATAGCAATAAAATGCCAAGATGAGAATATATGCCTTTGAAAATAAAATCGTATGATTTGGGAAAAATCCATGAAGCCAAAATGAAACTTAGACCAAACTTGTCTTGAAAAGCAACGTGTCTGGTCTATAGTTTTATACTTCCATATAAGTTATTTACTGGTCATTAAAAATAAATTTCAGGGGAAGAGGGAGGAGTAATGGTAAACTCTCACCTAATGTGCACAGTGTAAGGGTATATAGCACACCCCTTGGATGAAGGGCTCAACTATTAACTTGAACTTTACCTTAGAAATGCAAACAGTATAACCTAATCATTTGTACCCTCATAATAATCTTAAATAAAAAAAAATAAAAATAAATTTCAATCATGTCTAATATATGCCTAAACTCAAAAGAAAATCCATACTTAAAAACTTTCCATCTGCAAATGAAAGAGGATGGGCTCCAGGTTTCTCAATCTTGAAGATTTCATCTACAGCCATTATCTTGCAATCATTTAAAGTTCCTTCAGAACCCCTGTTTAAAAAAGATAGAAAGGTTAACGTCCATCAGTAAATCTAAACCATATACAAATAATAATTAAGATTCAGTTTGAAAAATCACTGGAATTTGCCTATTTACAATTTGGGATTATAGTTATTCCAATCACTCTGAACTATAATTTCCAATAGAAAAGCCCAATAGTGACTGAGTTAACATTCAAAGTATAACTTTACAGTAATATCAGAAAAAAATTCTTTGATCTGAACTGACATCTTTTAATCAGTTTTGGAAAATTATGGCCATTATATTTTCAAACACTGTTTTCACTCCACTCTCTACTTTGGGAATTCCAAGTACATGTAATTAGACCTTCCACTAAGTCCAATGTGTCTAACATTCTCTTGTATTTTCCATGTTGCAGTTGGATAGTTTTTATTGACTTACCTTGCAGTTTACTAGTCCTATTTTCTGCTGTTTTGTTAAATCAATTTAATAAGGTCTTTGTTTTTTACTATAACTTTTATTTCTAGACTCTCCATAATTATTTTATAGATTCCAATTCAGTTGAAATTCAGTATCATTTTATCTTTCTTCTTGAGCATATTAATTACACTTACTTTAAAGTCTGATAACCTGAACTATCGAGATCACCTATGAGTCCATTTCTGTTATTGATTTGCCTTCTGTCTTCTGATTAGGTGGCCTGTCTTTTGGCAGAATAGTATTTTGAGTATTTTTTGCTCTGGGGTAGACAGCGTATACATATAAAACATTAGAGACTTCAGATATTATCTTACATAAAGAAGGTTCACCTTCTTTCTGCTAGGCAGATAAATGCAGCAGTATAACATTTTAGTCAAAGTATGCTGAGTCAAGGGTGGTTTACAGCCTTTGTAATATGTAGCTTATCTGTCTTAGCCCTTCAAACTAAGAGACTGTCATATATTCTGTAGAGCCACTCCTCCAGTGATCCCAAAATCCAATGTTTCCCTTCTAAGACTGCTGAAAATGCCACTCTGCTTTTTACTTATGTTTTAGCCTCCTACCAGCAAAAAACTCAGTATTCAGCCAAAGTCCTAACATGAAAACAGGTCACATGCTTGAGGTCTCCCAAATATCTGCTAGAAGCTCTGTTGATTTCTATTTCCATTCTGCTCCTAGCTGTTCTCAGCTAGGTTTTGCAATGCATCCAGAATTAGCAGATTTCCCAGGGGGTAAAACACAACTACAGAAGCCAATTGCCTTTTGAGTTTATTCCCCCTCCAGAGTTGTACAGCCCCAGTGGTTGGTTCTCTCCTTGATTCTCTGCTGTCTTCAAACAAGCAACTATCTAATCTGGCTATTCTAGGTGGTTCAGGTAACAGCGCCAATAAGGTGTCCCACCCTCTTTGGAAACAGAAGCCTTAAGTGATTCAATAAATGTCACAAAAACAGCTTCAAAACTAAAAACCACTCTGTAACGTATTTATCATTTTAATTAAAGGCTTACCATAAACATTCCTTCTGCCCCAAACTGCTAAAGCTATAGTAAATCACAACCAAAATATATAAATACGCTATAAATTTACTTCAAAAAATATCTTATTAGCCAACAACTATATGACACATTATGTAATTACAAGAAAGAAAAAAAGCCTTCAATGAGGTGTCTATAAAAGATCCTTAAATAAAGCTAGGACAGATACCAAATGGTTTTCTCAGTTGAAGATAAACAAGAAATAAACCACCTTGCAGATGAAAGTTAAATGGCATTTCCAAGTGACCGGTAAACTCAAATCTTCAGAAGATCTTTACTCAGCCCATGATAATAAAAACTATTCTCTCAGCATCTGCAATACTGTATTTACTGAAAACTCACTGTAACTAGTGCTGCGAACAGGGCCTGGCATACAACAACAAAAAGTCATGGCATTAACATTCCAGTTATATGACAGGCAGCAAAACTGGACCCAAAGGTGTCAATGACCTAATTCCAGGAACCTATGAATATGTTACCTTTCATGGCAAAAGGATTTTGCAGATGACTAGGGACCCTGAAATGGGAGGATTATCAGGATAGCCCAATATAATGACAGTAGACCTTAAAAGTGGAAGGGGTAAAGGGAAGTATAAGAGAATCTGAGAAGAGATGAAACTACAGAAGAATTGTCAGAGAGATGCAACATTGCTGGCTATGAAGATGGAGGAAGCAGGCAACAGGCCAAGGAATGTGGAAGGACTCTAAAAGATAGATAAGGCAAGAAAATGGATTCTCCTGTAAAGTCTCCAAAAATGAACACATCCCTGCTGACATTTTGATTTTAGCCCAATGAAATCCAAGCCTATTTAAGACTTCTGACCTCCAGAACTATAAAATAAAAAGTTTTATTTTAAGCCACTAGGTTTATGGTAATTTGTTGTAGCACCAATAGGAAACTAATATAAGTGGGGTCAGAGAAACAATGTCGAGTGGTAATACATACTATAAAGGGAAAAAAGTTAAAGAGTAAGGGATAATTTAAGTAGTCTATGCCTGGTATGCATGTGTGTGATTTTACATAGGGTGATCAAGGACACTCTGAAGTGGCATTTGAGCAGAGAACTTATAGAGCAAGCTAAAGAAGAATCTGTATGGGGCAGACAAGGCAGAGGTGACAGCAAGTACAAAGACTCTTAGGCAGAATGTTTATGTGATTATGCAACACAGGAGGCCAGAATAGTTGAAGCACAGTGAGCTCTGACTTATATTTGATATAGACATTAAGTACATCCTGCAAGAATGGCATATTCAGTTACAAAAATATCACTATAGAGATTTCATAATAAATATGAAAAAATTAATAAATCAATGAAACCCCATAAAAATGATATTGAACATAAAGCAAGTATATCTACAGTCTTAGAAAGGTCAAATAATATTTTCCTGCTATTGGATTCAAATTCTACTTTACTTATAAATGTCTAACCTAGTATAATTTAACACGTATTAAATGTGATACATATAATAGTAAGTGAATAAACTTTTAAAAATATTTAAATCTCAAATTTGTGTTGTGAGTTTTCTTCAAAGCTAAACAGAAACAAAAAACTAAAAAATGGAATCTGATAACTAGAATCTGACATTTCAAGCATATTCACTTTTTGGTACTCACAAATTAAAAATAGAAACAAGCATGAACTTTAATTCCAAGTTCCCTTATCAAATCTCCAGGGCAGATTAAAAATCATGTCCTCTATTTGCTTCTTCCTTTGCACCTTCAATACAACAGAGAGGATTAAAGCTGAAGGTTAGTACTTTGCAAAAATCTAACAATACTGATAAACCTCTGGGTGAGACTGATCAAAAAGTTACAAACTTAAATTCAGGAATAAAAAGGGAACATCACAACAGATACTATACACATTGAAAGGATGTGGCTACCAAATTTGTGACAATTTAAAAATGTAAATGCAACTAATAAATTCCTTCAAAATTAAATTCTTGTTCAAGAAAAAAACCAAAAATACAAAAAGTCCTATCATTATAGAAATTGAATCAATCATAAAAAAAATCTTCCCACAAAGAAAACTCAGCCCCAGAAGACTCTACAAGAAACTTTACCAAGCATTTAAGAAAAAAAATGCAAAATTCTACCATAAGATAGAAAAAGAATATTTCAAATTATTTTATGGAGCTAGCATAATCCATGACGATTAATGTACAAATTTCATATATTAACACAAATGGAAAAATCCTACACAAAACATTGTCAGATCAAATCTAGGAAAACATATCTCTAAAATACCTATAACAGAGTTTTAATGAAATAAGTTCTCTCAGTGATCGAGGGGAAAGAAGATGCCTGCTATCACTACTTCCATTTAACAATGTATTGAAGGGCCTAGCTGGTAAATAAGTACAAGAGGAAGAAATCAAAAATAAAAGAAAAGACAAAACAAAAATGTTATAATTCACAGATGATTATAATTGTAAACATTTCAAAACAATTTACATGTAAATTGAAATTAGTAAATCTAGCAAAGCTACAGGATCCAAAATCAAAGGATACTTGTATTTCTATATACTAGTAAGAGAAAAGATGACTGGAAAATTCAAATGAAAGCATACAGAGATAAGAATGTATAAAACCTACCTGAAGCATAAGGCAGGAGAAACTGTTCTGTCATATTATCAAAGTATGGAACTAGTATAATGATACACCAAAACCAGACCCATGGTACAAAACAGAGGAATCAGAAGTATGCATCAAATATAAAGATTTTTGATATGAAAGATCAGTGGGGGGGAGGGGAGATGGGCTTTTCAATAAGCAGTGATAGGAAAAATGATTATTCACATATATCAAGTTAAATGAGACCCTTACCTCACACTGTACACAAAAATCTACTCCATGTCGATTAAAGACCTAAAGAAAGGCAAAAATCACAAAGCTTTTATAAGGTAATAAGAGATTATTTTTATGATCTCTGGGTATGAAAGTTTTTTAAAGCAAGATATAGATAGTACAACCATAAAGAAAAAAATTTCCTTTAACTTGGTAACTTCAACTACATTAAAATTAAGAAAACTGCTATTCAACATAAGGAGAAAAGATAAGCCATGGAGTTAGAAAAGATTTCTGCCACATACACATATAATTGAAATAATTTAGCTCCCACAACCAGAACTCAAAAACTAATCAGATGAACTATTCAATTAACGACCATCAAAAAATGCACCAAAGTTTAGAACCAGGTCCTCACAAAAAGCACCCAACTTGTTAATAAACATACAAAAAGGTTCAACTCTATTAGTCAGGAAAATATCAAAGCCACCATTAGGTACTATTATTATACACCCACCTAATCGGCAGAAACTAAAGTCTGACAAAAACAAGTGTAGATGAGAATGCAGAGCAACAGGAACTTGAAAGAGTTTCAGAATTATAATGCAGTACAGTCACTTAAACATCTGGTCTTATCATCTACAATTGAAGGTGCACAGGTTCTACAACCCAGCAATTCTATTCCTAGATACAATGCAATTAGAAACTAATGTACATACATGCCAGGACATAGGTACAAGCATATCATGGCAGCAATGTAACAGCTCTGAACCATTTCTCAACAGCGTAATGCATTTATACCTTTACCCTCATTATTTATCCACTCTTTCCAGTGAGAAAAGATTTCTAATTACGAAAAAAACTTCCCATCCTCAATGGCTTCTTTGGTGCTTGTGTTTCTAATGCTTCTAGTAAAAAAAAAAAAAAAAAAATGAACCTGATACTTTATGGAACATTGTGTTTTACTGTTGGGCTAGCCATCACATAATTGTTCTATCAAACCAATATCTGCCTATCCATTCTGAAAGCCAACGTGCTCCTCAGAATCACTTGGGGAACTTTAAATAGTAAGCTTATTTTGCTCAATGCCAAGAATACTGTTATATGTACCCATGCTCTTTATACGTCCTACACTCAAATACAAAGGGTCTCTTATACACCTACTTTATGTGTTTCCTTTACTTCATAATTTGTATCCATATCAGAATTCTAAACTGTTTAGACGTCCATAATTGAGCTACACCCTTAGTCTAGTAATATAATCACACTTGTGTTTGTAGAAAGTTCTGAAAAATCCGTTTTCCAAAATGTTTTTGGCACCCACAACATTCTTTTTCTTTATCTCAGTAGTTAGCAAACTTTCTACGAAGAGACAAAAAGTGGTTTTGGCTTTACAGGACACATGGTCTTAGCTGCCAACTTTCAAGAATGCCGCCCAGCAAAAAAACAGCCATAAATAATACAGTATGTCAATGGCATTGTTTGGTTCCAACAAATCTTTATTTACAAAGACAGGCAGCTAGTGGACTATAGTTTACCTACTCTTCCTTTATGTATATTTTTCCTTTATATTTTTAACGATAAGCAGATGCTGACTCTCAGATTTGTCACCCTGTGTCATTAACACAGCTAACCAGAACTTGACAAGAATATTAGCTTGGCTGCTTCACTTATGTAAAAGAAAACTGCCAGGCCTTCTAAAATTTTCAATGCTCAACACAACAAATCTAAGAATTCTTTTTAAAGAGATGCAGGAAAATGTGTGTTTAAACACTTATAATAAAGGACTGAAAACAATTTAATACAATTTTTTAAAGCAAATTAGTGACTATTCAACAAAAACTATTCAGAAGATGCAGACACAGAAAGATGGTGACAATATTTTCCAAAATGTAAAAAAGTGTGAAACAATGCCTAGTACTTATTATAATTTGAGGAAAACTTCTGAAAGTATTTTTAAAAGAATCAATTGTGGAAATATCAGAATAATTTGGTATTTCAGGTGATTTCTTTACATTTTGAATTGTCTTCATTACACTTGAATTCTGTAAATTGAAGAAAAAATACCATTAAGGAAATATTTCAGCTACTCTTACTCCAAGCAAACAGTTGATTAGGTACTCATCACTGCTATTACATCAATAAGGATCCTTATAGCATCTCCAATAAAATGTTTAGTAATTTCCAAGATTCATCCAAATAATAGCTCCAATTTAGAGAGCTAAGGGCGGCACCTGTGGCTCAAGGAATAAGATGCCGGACCCATATACCGGAGGTGGTGGGTTCAAACCCAGCCCCAGGACAAAACTGCAAAAAACAAAAACCAAAAAAAAACCAACCAACAAAAAAAATGGCTTGATACCAACTATAGAGAGCTAGACATTTAAAGCCATTCTTAATTTTAAGAATTCAAGACTTTATAAAGATCTCCTTTAGAAAATTTCCATCCTTTATAGATTCCATCTCATATGCTTAGTATCTAAAAATTACATTCTCTGATTAGCTCAGTAATTAAATGGCACCAGACAATAATCTTACCCCAGGAAAATTTTCACACGAAGTTCTTTTTTGGTCCTTGAGATTGTCTTCAATGTGGTAATTTCTGCATCAAACCAAAATCCTCTCTGTTCAGGATTTTCTACATTGTAATTAACCATCACCACATCACCAATATTTAATTCATTCCATTTCAAAATGGTTCTAGCTCGTGGTCTAAGATCCTTGACATTCATTTCTAGAATACCACTTTCTGGATATCTGGAAAGAGAGAAAGAACCACAGAGCGTGGATTATGATTATCCAAGACAAAATTTTATGCAATGTATAGAAAAATATAATTTGCAGAATCATCTAAGAGGAAAAGTAAGACAAGTTGTAGTGCCCCTAAATAGCAGGTGTTATTTCATGTTGCCCTCTCACCTACACTGTGATACCTACAGGTTGGTCTCTAAGTGTGCACATATCCACCTCCCAATAGCTTGCTGAATGTCAGGCAAGGGTTCAGCCCATTTTCAAGAACCATTCATATCTACCTTGAAGGATCAATATACTATTTCCCTAGAACACACTATGTGGAACAAGTCTATTCAGTTAATGTTATAATCTGGATATTCTAAATTAAAGAATGTATATTCTTTTTGTTTTTTTAAGACAGAGTCTATGTTGCCCTCAGTAGAGTGCCAAGGCGTCACAGCTCACAGCAACCTCAAACTCTTGGGCTTAAGTGATTCTCTTGCCTCATCCTTCCAAGTAGCTGGGACTACAGGCACCTGCCACAATGTAGTTCAGTGGATAGGGCACCGGCCACATACACCCAGGCTGGTGGGTTCAAACTATGCCCGGGCCAGCTAAACAACAATGACAACTACAACAACAAAAAAAGAACATATATTCTTGTGGCACTTAAATGATATACTTTCATGATCTTAATTCCCAGAGTAAAACAATTCTAAAGGCCTGAAGATATTCATTGCTTGCTGGGAAGCTAGGGAATGGAGGGGGTAATAAAAGACAAGTTCTTACTCTATATTTTTTAAACTCAAGTTTAAGAATTATTTTATTTAGTCACCTAGGTTGTAATGCAGTGGCTCTATAACCATGATAGCTCTGCAATCTTGGACATCTGGGCCTAAGTGACCCTCCTACCTCAGTCTCTCAACTAGTTGGGACTATAGGCATGCATCACCATGCCTGGTAATTTTAAGTTTTACTATAAAGACTCTTGTAATGTTGCCCAGGCTGGTCTTAAACTCCTGGCCTCAATCAATCCTCCTGCCTCAACCTCCTGAAGTGCTAAGATTACAGGCCTGAGACACTGTGCTTAGCCAAGAACTATTTTAATAGGGCTAGATGTTAGTCCTTCTCTGATCTTTGAGCCAGTTCACTGAATTCTGCTATCTGCTTTATGCATAATAAAAACATGAACATAGCATTCTCCAATAGCCTTCATTTTTCCCAGGAAGAGAAAGATAAGATTCTAGCTCTTATTTGTGGATAGATCCCTAGTAATATTAACCCCCACCCCAAAAAAAACCGTTTATATGTACCAAAAGTAGAATATGTAAAAGAAACTCCAGCAGATAATCTTGGATTTATTTATATTTTCTGAAGGTAAGCATAACAAGCCCAAACCTGACCTAAATTGAAAGCTTTAGGCAGTTCTTCAATTTTAGGCCTAACTTCTTGGTATTATCAGACCAAAGCAAACAATATTAACAGTTCACATTGGAGTCAATAAAATTAATATCTTCTGCTCCTACGTACTGGTAGGTAGCAGAGGGACAAATAAATGAGTAATATTGGTTCTTGCTCTTACAAAGCTCTGTCTATTGAGGTAGGCTAAATTATTATAGCAGTGGTTCTCAAAGTGTGGTCTCTATACCATCAGCATCACCTGGGGACAAGTTAGACATGCAATTTTTTTTTTCTAAGACAGAGTCTCACTCTGTTGCTCAGGTTAGAATGTCATGGCCTTAGCCTAGCTCATAGCAACCTCAAATTCTTGGGTTTGGTTCAAGTGATCCTCCTGCCTCAGCCTCCTGAGGAGCTGGGGTACCTACAGCGAAGGTACCCACAACGAAGACTGGCTAATTTTTCTATTTTTAGTAGAGATGGGGTCTCACTGTTGCTCAGGCTGGTCTTGAACTCCTGAGTTCAAGGGATCATCCCTCCTAAGCCTCCCAGAGTGCTAGGATTACTGGTGTAAGCCACCATGCCTGGCCTAGAAATGCCATTTTGCTTTACTCAGGCTCTACTTCAGAGTCTGAGTAAGAAATCCTGGAAACAAAGCCTAACAATCTATTTTTACAAATCTTCTCAGTGATCCTGATGCATGCTCAAGTTTAAGAGCCTCCTGTGCTATAAGAACACAAGAATTAAGTATCTTACCCTAGTGAAACAGCATTGACAAAGTAGAAATTAAGGGAAGAAACCAATTAAGAGTGGCCTGCTCAAAATGAAAATGGGTCTAACGTTACAAGCAGCTCTAACAACTAGCCTTGGTTCTTACAAATCAAATAAGAACTATGAAAGCGTAGGACTCTCATAGTATACCTAACACATTCAGAATAAGTAGATATTAATCTTGTGTGGGATCATAAACATCCAGTTTAATCAAGCCTCTAAGTTTTAGCTAATTGAAAAAAAAATCTCAGGATTGGCAAAGGACTTCAGACTACTGGTCCATTTATCCTCTCAATGCAGCAATTCCCTTCTATAACGAGCCTTCCAAATAATCTCTGCCTGCACAGTAAGTGATGAGGGAGGCAGTTCTAACTCTAAGAAAAACTATTCTGTCTTCATGGATCTAACACAGGAAAAAGATACTTCATACTGAATCAAAGATAAGCTTCTGAACTCATTCTATGCCTTAGTTCTACAAAGACATCTATATACTCTTGCCACAACAGATCTAATACTTAACAGCCTATATGTCCTTGCCACCCTCAGCCTTAATCTTGTAATTAAAAACATTTTAAAAAAATTTCCTTCAACTCATATAACATTATTTTGGAATCTTTTCTCAAAGTATGTTCTATTTTCAGCCTGCCTAAGTTTAGATGCCCTAATTAATACATCGCCTTTACCCTCAGCTTTCCACTACCCCCTTGATTTAGCTTCTGGCCATTGTGTATCCTTGGGAAAGTAACTAAACCTCTGGGACTATTGCTCATCTGTAAAATGTACCTAAAGCTAACTATCTCATATAGTAGGGTTTAAGAACTAATAAGAGATCTTTAAACACTCAGAACAGTAAATGATGGGGTAAATGTCAGTTGTTAATACTTTGTTACTACATAGAAATACTACTAAAGAAGGAACCTGACATGTACAAATTCATAAAATTTGGTCCTACTCTTTTCCTATTCATCCTACTTTTCAATGGTCAAGCCTAAATGTATAAGTCCCTAGCTCAACATGTGGCATGTATACACCTATGTTTCACAATGGATTGGTCAGAAAAATAAACATTTTTCTCAGTCAATGAAATGAAGAATTTAAACTACATCTTTTAGGGATTTTCTAATTTTAAAGTTTTGAATTCATTTCCTGCCTCAATATTCTTAAGGGCTAAGATAGAAAATTATTTTAGGTGAGATTCCTTTCTCAGCTATAATGTGAAAATTTTGACTCATGACATTATCATCACTCCTTATGCTTTTAAAATATAGTAAAAAGTATGTTTCAATGGCTAAAAAGTTCTCCGTTTGTCAAAATTACATACCAATGGAAATATAGTAGAAACTCTGTAGGTTGACCACCCAAGAGACTGTAGCAAAATGGTCAAAACACGAAAGTGGTCAACATAAGGAACTAGGCCTACTGTTCTGGTATGTACATATGGTGCATGCCTGGTCTATGAAAATTAGGGCAACTTAAGGAGCTGATCAATGTAAGGAGGTAATCAACCATAGAGGTTCTACTGCATTTTTAGAAAACGGAGCCTGAACAATTTTCAAATTGTAAATAAAAACATGTTTATATGGAGACAGGGAAAAATAAGTTATTCTATACACCCGAGCAAGGGAATTTAAGCTATGTTTGCACCAAAACTAAATTTGTACAAATTCGGAACAAAATTATGTAAATTATATGCATATTGTATGTGTACATACTGTAGTTAAATCTGTAAAAGATAAGTCATGAAAATGAGGTATACATTTCCTAATTCTAGCCAAGGCAAGGAGATATTAAGTCAATTTCTTGATTAAAAAAAAAAAAACAGGGAATATAAAACTACTCTTAAGAAAGTCAAGAATAGGTGGATTTCTCCCTGGTCAGGAATCTCATCCCACCTGTCCTCTAGGTGGAATAAAGGCCTCTTTAACTGCAAAAATAAATAAATAAATAAATAAGTAAAGTCAAGAACATACTAAATACTCAACTAATATAGTAGAACCTCGATAGTTGGGCCCCACCCTACAATGACCACTTCCTTTTAACAGACTAGACATGTACCACATGTGCATATCAGTACAGTAAACCTAATTCCTTACTTTGACCACCTCTATATGTTGATTAGTTACAGCCCTTTGAGTAGTCAACTTACAGAGGTTCTACTGTATTTTTTTTCTGAGCACCTTAAGGTCAAACAATTAAGTTTGAGAACTCATCCTAGAAAAGTGCTATATACCTCACTGCTGAATATCACTATGGTCACCTTTGAGTACTCTCCTTGGCCATCTGATGACCATAAGAACTCATCCTAGAAAAACACATAGTATAACACGTTATATGTTATACTATGTGTTTTAGAGTTCCTATGATATACCTCATTGCTGAATATCACTATGGTCACTTCTGAGTACCCCTCTTGGCCATCTGATGGTCAGTGATGATATTCAGTCCTCCTGTCTTTAAGATATCTACCAATTCATATCATTCTTTTGCCAAAAGGGAAGATCCTAAAATCTATTTGCAGTATTTTATGAAATCTGATTGTAATCTATTGATAGGTTATGGGCATCTGGCTACAATCAGCAAATTGCCTATATTTACCTTCTGACCCAGGAATTTCACTTCTAGGAATACATCTCAAACACACAAATCCCCATGAAAAGGTAACACAGGTTATTTATAGCTGCACTATTTGTAATAGGACTAGCATTAAATGTTAGCAGTAGAAACCAAGGCTGGGCGTAGTGGTCACACCTGTAATCCCAGCACTGTGGGAGGACAAAGTGGGCAGACTGCCTGCGCTCAGGAAAACCAGCCTGACCTAAAGTGAGACCCTGTCTCTAAAAACAGCTCGGTGTTGTGGCAGGTGCCTGTAGTCCCTGCTACTCAGGAGGCTGAGGCAAGAGGATTACTTGAGTCCAAGAGTTTGAGGTTGCTGTGAGTTATGTCACTGCACTCTACTGAGGGTGACAGAGTGAGACTCTGTCCCCAAAAAAAAAAAAAAAAAAAAAAAGTAGAAACCATTAACCCTTTATGTATGCTCCTATAAAAAAAGAATGATAGTAATATAGGCTATGGAATGATCTCCAGGATACACAAACTCAAAAAAAGTAAGTTGCAAACATTATGTATAGTGTACTATTTTCTATCACATGTGCATAAATACAAATGCATACATCTGTATTTACACATATATAAATGTGTGCATACATGTATACAGATTTTTTTTTTTTTTTGAGACAGAGCCTCAAGCTGTCACCCTGGATAGAGTGCTATAGCATCACAGCTTACAGCAACCTCCAATTCCTGGGCTCAAGCAAGTCTCCTGCCTCCACCTCCCAAGTAGCTGGGACTACAGGCACCCACCACAACGCCTGTCCATTTTTTGGTTGCAGCCGTCATTGTTGTTTGGCGGGCCCGGGCTGGATTTGAACCCGCCAGCTCAGGTGTACGTGGCTGGCGCCTTAGCCCGTTGAGCCACAGGCGCCGAGCCTATAAAGATATATTTTAAGACAAAAGAATAAACCATACTAATATTGTTACCTACAAAACAAAGTAAAAAATAAGATAAAATGAACCTGAATAGAGGTTCAATTTTTCTCTATGTTCTTGTTTTGGAGATTTGAAACCATGTGGTATTTCACATAATTATAAGACAAAATTAACAAAAATGTGAGAAATCCCCAAAACCAAAAGCAAAATGAAACCCAAGTACACAACTGGTGGCTGCACTACACAGGAACAAGTAATTTGAAAACACTAAGCTGACTATATACAGCCCAACTAATATTCTAAATATTTGTTTGCAACATTAGTACTGTTAGTCTGAAACTACCTTGAGTAGGATAAAGTACATAACATTAAGAAGCATGATTTTCCAGCTAAGAGAAAATAAACATAAAACCAGAAAGATTAAATAATATTCCTTTCACTCTAAATTTAATTAGAAATATCAATACAAACCCTTGGCAAATTTAAGTATTTCCTAGCTCTGTCCAATGAAAAGACAAGTATCAATGAACAATCCAGACTATGTGCTCTAATGACTATTTCTAACTAAGAATAATGGGGCTCCTTGAGGAAATGGCTGAACCCAGGCCTGGTGCATGCTGTTGCACCTGAACAAAAAGAAGTGCTCAAAAACTATTAGGTCAGGTTCAACTTGAAGGAGGCTTCATGGGCCAGAGGTGAAACAATATGGGCACTAAAAACAACTTAGATGGGTTAAAACAAGTGTTAAAATTCACCTTAAGGCTTGGTGCCCGTAGCTCAGTGGTTAGGGTGCTGGCGGGTTTGAACCTGGCCTGGGCCTGCTAAAAAACAATGACAACAACAAAAATAGCCAGGTGTTGTGGTGGGCACCTGTAGTCCCAGCTACTTGGGAGGCTGAGACAAGAGAATCGCTTAAGCCCAAGAGTTTGAGGTTGCTATGAGCCGAGACACCAAGGCACTCTACTGAGGGTGACACAGTGAGCATAGAGAGACTCTGTCTCAAAAAAAAAAAAAAAAAAAAAAATTTTCACTGTAAATTTATAATGCTTAAAAGTGAAAATTTCACTGATCAACCTTTGTAGGAATCTAGAGAATTACACTACAATTTTATAATGGATGGATCAGGCTGACAATACCTAAACCTTACCACAAAAAAAGAGAAGCAGTTCTCATGCATCTCCTGATGCCACACAACAGGCAAGGAAACACCATCTCTTAAGTATTTAATAATAGAATTTAAATCCAATCTAACTTTCAGATGAAACTGTTAGCTTTTCAAGAAACTAACACAGAAGAATATGTTAAATACCACTATAAAGATGTAATCAGTAATATCCAGACTGGGAAAACTGTAGAAGACAAAAATACATATTTTACTCAATTAAGTAATAATGGGAGGGAGAATGAAAGCAGGAGAAACCTGAGATTTAATCTATCAATTAAATGCAATGGATGGACCCTGTTTTTGATCCTTATTTGATCAGCCCAAGGATATTTTAAAGAGACAATTAAGAAACTCTGAACACTGGCTATTTGATACTAAGCAATCACTGAATTTTATGTAGGATTTACTGTTATACTACGTGTTTTAGAGTTCCCAAGATCATCCCCAGGTTCAATGACTCATTAAGAGAACTCATAGGACTTCACTACAGGACAGCATACAGATGTACCCATGGTTATGATTTACTACAGCAAAAGGGTACAAAGCAAAATGAGAAAAGAGAAAAGGTACATGGAGTGACCAGCAAACATTGTTTGCTGAAAGAGTTTAGGCACAGTTAGCTATTTTAAATCAGAAAATGATGGGAATGCTTCTGAAATCTAAGTTCCCAAACACCAGCCAAGGGCCAAATCACATAAGCAGAATTTTTCAAAGACAACGGTTTCAGATCTAACGTGGTAACTCTTTTCTGTCAGCCCTAAGAACCCTTTTAGCTATTTTGCTAGTTGGATGCTCTGGGAAACAGAAGATAAAGGTAATAACACCTATGAAAGGGAGAAAAAGCAGAACTAGGCAGTAAACACCCTTAGACCATGACGTGGGTCTATCACGCTGAAAGAAAGTAAGTCAGGCAAGCAAAGCCCCAGAGTGTGGTACAACTCTTACAAAGTCTTGGACAACCCTAAAGGTAAGTCAGGCACAGAGTTTAACATTGGGCAGAAATTACTAGGCCCTACAAGCCCTGCCACACTTGGTCACTGGCTGGGGGATGCCAATAAAGAATATAACCTTAGCTCAAACACCATAGCATAGCTCAAAAGTGCTGTGCTCAAAGACTATCAGCTTAATTGTACTTGTTGCAGTTACTCCTGTCAGTAAACATCTTTCTTAAGGGTAGATCCAAGTAGATCCGAGGGTAGATTCCAGCATGGTCACTAAGGCAACATATAAGGCCACTTATGTCTGAAATGTATGGTTTGGAAATTGCTTCAAAATAATCCAGGGATGCGCAGGGATACTGATATTAATAAAACAAAATTGGCCAAGAGTTAATAATGGATAAAGGAAGATGAGTTCATTATACTGCTGTTCTACATATGTTTAAAGATTTCTACAATGAAAATAAATTAAAATGCTATGTAAGGGCAGCACCTGTGGCTCAAGGAGTAGGACGCCAGCCCCATATGCCGGAAGTGGCAGGTTCAAACCCAGCCCCGGCCAAAAACTGCAACGACAACAACAAAAATACTGTAGTTAAAATCTGAACACTACCCAAATATAAAAAGCTCTTCTCATTTTAAAGTAGTCTCTTGCTAGAGA
Source organism: Perodicticus potto (assembly GCA_963574655.1). Taxonomy (NCBI): domain Eukaryota; kingdom Metazoa; phylum Chordata; class Mammalia; order Primates; family Lorisidae; genus Perodicticus; species Perodicticus potto. The sequence goes on from CAUYRH010057449.1 coordinate 24,298, forward strand.
CCATTATGATAACTCTTATTCCTCAGAGGCTTTCAATTCCTAGCTATTTCTGATTTACCTATTCTTTTTTTTTTTGGAGACAGAGACTCAAGCTGTCACCCCCAGACAGATTACTGTGACATCACAGCTCCAACCTCCAAATCCTGGCCTCAAGCGAGTCTCCTGCCTCTGCCTCCCAAGTATTTGGGACCACAGGCGCCCCTGCAATGCCTGGCCATTTTTTGGTTGCAGCCGTCACTGTTGTTCGGTGGGCCCAGGCTGGACTTGAACCCACCAGCTCAGGTGTACGTGCCTGGCACCTTAGCCGCTTGAGCCACAGGCGCTGAGCCTTTTTTTTTTTTTTTTTTAAGACAGAATCTTACTTTGTTATACATGCTAGAGTGCTGTGACGACAGCCTAGCTTATAGCAACCTCAAAACTCCCGGGTTCAAGTGATCTTCCTGACTTAGTCTCTTGAGTAGCTGGGACTACAGGCAGCCACCATAATGCCTGGTTGATTTTTCTATTTTTAGTAGAGATAGGGTCTTGCTCTAGCTCAGGCTGTTCTCAAACTCCTAACCTGAAGCAATCCTCCCAGAGTGCTAGGAATACAGGTCTGAGCCACCATGCCCGGTCCTACCTCCATATAATAGTATGCATAAGATTTATTTTGTAAACTGTTATTCTATCCATTCCCCACATATGCCTACATTCCCCTCTTGTAACTACTAACAAAGTGCTACTCTCTTAAGTGTGGACATATATTTACAATAACCCTTAAGACAGAGGTAGGCATTATTCTAACCCTTACAGATGAGGCACAAAAGTTAAATAACTTTTTTGGGGACAATATTAAGAAACAAATTATTCACACTCATTATTGGGCTTGACTGCATTCTATTATCAAAGATTGACAGGTCGATGTGGTGGCTCACGCCTGTAATCCCAGCACTCTACAAGGCCAAGGCGGGTGGATTGCCTGAGCTCATGAGTTCCAGACCAGCCTGAATTGGTCTGTAACAAACTTTCCCACTCTTACACACGTTACACAAACTATCTAGTTTGTAAAATCAGTATTTCAATTTTTTTCACGGGTTAAATAGTATTCACAGCTAAGTAATGGTGTATACTTTAATTACATTTTCTTCCTGCCACAGCTTTTTTGACCTTGGAGTACCTAACTGTACTTTTTGGTTGCTACCTGCTTACTTTGTATCTATCATTAATTTATCCCCTGTACAGCTGTTAAAACTCTTTTATGTTCAAACATTCCAGGTACTTTACTAATCTTTTGGGCTTTAGAGTATTTCTAGCACTCTCTGCCCTATTCCAATTTGAACAGCTTGCTCAGTATGCCTAGGCCTATTCCATGGTTGTCTTACTACACCTCCTTCCATTATACCCTATGTTGAATCCTATTTTCCTGAAGAGGAAGGTTGCTCACAGCAACCTTAAATTCTTTCCCAAGAAAGAACTTTCCCAAGAATTTAAGGTTGCTGTGAGCTATGATGCCATGGTACTCTACCCAGGGTGACAGAGTGAGACACTGTCTCAAAAAAAGAAAGAAAAAGTAATGATCTTTAATACAAGGTAACCAATCCCTGTTCTCAGTCCCATTCCACATGCCTACCTCCAAAGTACCTAGAGAATTTCAAGTACTGAGCCTTCCTAAGGTTCTCCAACACCAAATTATTTGCTTCTTGCCCATAGGTTTCAGCTTTCTGAGTCAAGCTAAGTACCATTCTTCCATTAGCATTTTACCTTCCAAAATTTTGTTGCTTTCTCTTGTGTTTTGACTTCAATCCCTTTTTTCACTCTGAGGGGTTTATGCGTTTATTCTTTTACTGTTTTCCAGGAGAGATTAGAAAGTAGTAGAAACTAACATGCATCTTAATCTGCTTAAGATTGTTTAACTGGGAATCTTTATTCACCTTCAGCTTCATTTCTTTTTGCCATATGCCTTCTATTCTCCAGCCATACTAATCTATTTTCAGGTAGCCCCATATTTCCTGTTTCTTTATCTGTTACCCTGCTGTTCTCCTTCAGTAGCACAAAAATATCTTTTACTTTGTACTCTCAAAACTATGAGTGTGTATTTCTAACCCAGTATAAAATGGCAATTGTTCATTGAGGAATTAGCACCACATTCAAACTTTAAGGTACTTGGATTATACCAGGGTTATAAGGGTTTGGAAATGTGCCCAATTTACTAAATAGAAAAATCTGCTTTACATAAAGCTCTTAACCAAAGGTAATAAACTACGATTGCTGTGTTTTAAATAGATCCCATGGATTCTGCTGTGACCTCTTAAGGATTCTTGATCTAAATAGGTGGAAACACAGAATTTCATGTAGAGCTAATAAGAAATATGCTTTTAAAAGATGTTTCTAGTGTTCTTAAAAGTATGTACTGGGGCGGCGCCTGTGGCTCAGTGAGTACAGTGCCGGCCCCATATACTGAGGGTGGTGGGTTCAAACCCAGCCCCAGCCAAACTGCAACAAAAAAATAGCCAGGCATCATGGCGGGCACCTGTAGTCCCAGCTACTTGGGAGGCTGAGGCAAGAGAATCGCCTAAGCACAAGAGCTGTAGGTTGCTGTGAGCTGTGATGCCACAGCACTCTACCAAGGGCGACAAAGTCAAACTGTCTTAAAAAAAATGCAGACAGCTAAATTGTTAATTATACCAGTACTCAATAGGAAGCCTTTCCAAATATAGGCAACTGAAGACACAGCATTTCCCTTCCCCATGAAGTTTAATGTACAGTTGAAGCTAATCACTGCAAATTGGTTCAAGCAGCTGACTTCGGTATTTACACTGAGAAAAATGATTGGGCAGGCTATAGGAAACATTTTGAGAGGTATGGAAACTTGTACTTCTATAATAAAAACCGGGCTCAAGGTGTCCCCACAGACCTAGAACACAGGAAGGTAAGAATGTATTAAGGTCAACTTTACCAATACCGTGCTAAGGGCCAACACTATACCTATGGAAGGAAAAAAGTAGGGTTGTTCTTTTTTCTCTTGTACTATAAGACCTAGTTCTCAGAACCTGGATGTCAAGGTCTTGTTCTAATTAGCTACTCTGCAATCTTCAGAGTTTAGAATCCTTTTGTTATAAAGTCTGCATTTCCCAATAAGCCTTAAATGTACCCTAAGCTTAAGTTTCCTCCAAAACATTTTCATTGCTCCCAGTTCAATCAAAGTCTTTTAGAGTTACCCTCAGAATACATGGTTTTGATTATCCTCAACTATGTGACATCTTTGTCAATTAGAAACAAAACAATTACTTTCTTTGCTAATAGAAAACAATGAGTAAAGCCCAGATACTTAAGTTTCACAGAAGGAGATTAAGCTTTATTTTAGTAAAAAGAAGATTTACTAAAGCACAGTGAAAGTATGATGTAGCTTTTAAGCCAATAATTCTGAAAGACTCAAATCATATTAAACAAGGCAGTAACACTGAATCCTGTTCATTCAAAATATGGCTTCTGGGGTAATAAGTTTAAATAAGGAAACTCATCTGGAGACATGTTCTAGCTTAGCAATCTTTAATTTCATGCCTCATGCAAAAAGAATATTTCTTAGTCTAACAGATAAACTTCATGAAGTTTCATACCTAAAACTTAAAGCTTCCTCAGTTTAGAATAACTCACTTTAAATTACTTACAGTGAGATTTTACATACTACATGGAAAAACCTCATTTTCAGAACATATTAATATTGGTAGATAACTTTTCATAGTGGAAAAGTAGCTTAAAAAATATCTATGCCAAAAACATGATATTTCTAATATTTTAATAGTACTAAACAAAATAACCTGGCTTTATTTGTAAATGAAAAGCAAAAAGTTTGATTCTATCATCACTGGGTACTTTTCAACATTATTAGAAAAAAGAACATAGGTCAAATAAATATTTAGAGATGAGGAAATTAAAACTGAAAGATTTAAACAAAAAACCTGTGCTAAGGGCCAACACTATACCTATGGAAGGAAATACCATAAACTACCAATAAACTGAAGACCTGGAATTCATATCAAATTCCAAATCTAGTGCCTAAACTGTATAGCCTGTAGAAGAACCACTGCTCTTGTGTTCTTAACAGGCCCCTAAGTATCTGTGTGAAAAGTAGGTTCTTCAGGCTCAGTGCCTGTGGCTCAAGTGGCTAAGGCACCAGCCACATACACTTGAGCTGGCAGGTTCGACTCCAGCCCGGGCCCACCAAACAATGACAGCTGCAACCAAAAAATAGCCAGGCATTGTGGCAGGCTCCTGTGGTCCCAGCTACTTGGGAGGTGGAGGCAGGAGAATCGCTTGAGCCCAGGAGTTGGAGATTGCTGTGAGCTGTGGTGCCACAGCACTCTACCCAGGGTGCGAGTTTGAGACTCTGTCTCAAAAATAAAAAAAATAAATAAATAAAAAGTAGGTTCTTTGCCATATAAAAGACTCACCCCATGTAGGGGCAGAGAGGGAGGATCCCCTCAGAAACCTGCATCTTAAACACTTAAACATCTGGAACACTTAATGGAGTTTTATTATTTCTGACCATCTTTCAGAAATAATATAAAGTGCTTAATTTATATTAATGTTCAAATTTATGTATAATATAAAGAGATGATACATAAATTTGAAGAGGTGAAATCAAGTGATATCTGTAAAGAACTTTTTCTAAGTACTAAGTGATCTTTGATCTTACAACTGGCAGATGAGCAATGGTAAGGTCACATACATATATAAATTCTTTCCTTTAGATCACTATTATTCAAGACCCTGCAGGGCGGCACCTGTGGCTCAAAGGAGTAGGGCGCCGGCCTCATATGCTGGAGGTGGTGGGTTCAAACCCAGCCCTGGCCCAAAACTGCAAATAATAATAATAATAAAAAAAAGACCCTGCAAATTAAAAGTTAGAGAAATAGTAAGTATTTACTAAATACATTACTAACAACCAAGAAGCAGCAGAGCAGACTGGTCATTGCATCAGCATTCTGAAATTAAATCTCTCATTCTAGCTCCCTAAACTCAAGATGAACATGGCATTTCAAGAAAAATATATTCTTTCTCCCATCGAAACCTAGAAATTATAGCATTTGACTTGCTCAGAACATTTTTGGGACTCCTTCAGAAATAGATCACTACATCAATATACTTAAGAAAGGCAGTTTTGTTACTTTACAGAAAAACTACTTTCATCTAAAAATACCACTTGATTTTATTCAGAACTGGCTCACTGACTTATATTTGCAGTAGCCATAATTAAGGCTACTCAAAAGCACAGGCTGAGAATAGCTCCAAAAATCTTAAAGAATACTGGGACGATTACAACATATTTTAAGAGATTTGCCAGATGAGCTTTTAATTATAGCCTAGCATAAGTTACCCCCAAATTTCTAAGTGATGCTATAAAATTTCCATTTGATCTCAATCCCATGGTAAAGTACTGACATTGTATTAAAAGCAACACTTTAATCTACTTGGTTTTCAAAAAACCTTTTCATACTAATGAGTATATATTCTCCCCACATAAAAAATGCACACAGGCATTTATGGACAAGTAAACAACCTTGGGTTTATGCATTTGTACTGGGAAAGTATCATGACTATGAAGATAAACAAATTTTTTAAAGTATGTGAACAATCCTATATGCTATCTGTAGATAATGTTTTATAATACCTTTTTATAAGCAAGCGTTTCTCAAAATAAGAGGCAATATAGAATAGCTATAAGCATGTGCTTTTCTGCATCTTAGTCTACTACCATTTACTAGCTAAGTTACTTAAGGCAAGTTCCTTAACTCCTAATTAACCTCAGTTATTCCCATTTACATGTAAATAAGTATCTACTTCATTGAGTTTCTGAGAATTATATGAGATAATCTGGGAAAATTATTTGTATTGATCCGAGAAGTTCACAAACTTGCCACCACGTGCTTACGTTGACAGCACTGTACGAACAGCTTGGTAAGATTTCATAACCTTAGTATATTAACGTCTCACAGTTTTGTTATGTGCCGATGTGTATCAGTGTCTTGCTGAGTGGTATTCATCATTGTTTTGTGTGCCCTCATGAAATAGAGCTTGAATTAGAGCAATGAACATTTTCTTGTTAAACTCGGCAAGAGTGGAAGTAACATCAGGGGCACGATAGTCCAAGTTTATGGGGAAAATGCCATGAAGAAAACAGCAGTATACAAATGGATTAAATGTTTTGCTGAGGGGAGAGAAGGTCACTGATGAAGAAAGGTCAGGGTGGCCAGTAAAGAGTAGAACTGATGAAAACATCTTTCATCGCAAACATTTGACAAATTTTGTGTCAAAATCATCAGCTGTGGCTTGGCACCTGTGGCTCAAGCGGCTAAGGCGCCAGCCACGTACACCTGAGCTGGAGGGTTCGAAACCAGCCTGGGCCCATCAAACAACAATGATGGCTGCAACCAAAAAATGGCTGGGCGTTGTGGCGGGACGCCTGTAGTTCCAGCTACTTGGGAGGCAGAGGCAGGAGACTCGCTTGAGCCCAGGAATTGAAGGTTGCTGTGAGCTGTGATGCCACAGCACTCTACCCAGGGTGACAGCTTGAGGCTCTGTCTCCAAAAAAAAAACTTCAGCTGTGAGAAGCACAGCAGACCAAGTCAACATCAACAGAAAAAAAAAAATTTTTTTTTTTTTAAAGCAGTTTCACTATGTTGCCCTCTGTAGCGTCACAGCTCACAGCAACCTCAAACTCTTGGGCTTAAGTGATTCTCTTGCCTCTGCCTCCCAAGTAGCTGGGACGACAGGCGCCCACCACAATGCTGGGCTTTTTTTTGTTGCTATTGTCATTGTTGTTTAGCCAGCTGGGGCTGGGTTTGAACCCACCACCTTCAGTGTATGTGGCTGGTACCGTAACCACTGGCTATATATAGGTGCTGAGCCGAAACAGAAAAATTTTAACTAAAAATCTTAGCAAAAGAAAGGTGTGTGCAAAAATGGTCTAGCTTACTGATGAACAAAAAGAAAGGAGAGTCGAAGTTTGTTGAAATGTTTTAGAGCCGCAAGATGATGTTTTGGGCTGTGTTATCAATGGTGATGAAACATGGGTGTACCAATACAACCCCAGAAGTCAGCCAATTCTTCATGACCAAAAAAAATTCTGTCAGTCCAAATTTAGAGTCAAAACAATGTTGCTAACTTTTTGATAAAAGAGGGATTGTTCATTATGAATCTGTACCAAGTGGACAGTTAACCAAATTTACTATTTGTAAATGTGAAAAAGGCTGCATGAAAAAGACAAAAACCACCTGAACGTTCATCAACTCAGGGCCCTTGCACTAGAACAATGCACCAGCTGACACAGCACTGCCCACGAGGGAGTTTTCAGCCAGTAGACAAACAACTGTATTGGGACACCTCCTGACTCACCTGATTTAGCCCCCAATGATTTTTTTCTTTACTCCCCCCCCAAATAGAACAAATATTGAAAGGAAGACAATTTGATGACATTTAGGACATCAAAGTTAATAAATATGACAACAGCTCTGAAAGCCATTCAGAACAAGAGTTCCAAAATTGCTTTGAAGGGTGGACTAGGCACTGGCATCAGTACATAGCTTCCCAAGGGGCGTACCTAAAAGGTGACCATAGAGATATTCAGCAATAATGTATGTAGCAAAGGAAGAGGTTGTGAATTTAACTGTCAGAATTCATACTGCTTGGCTTATAGTGTTTTTTTAACAGGAGAATTTTTTTTTTTTTTTTTTTTTTTTTAGACAGAGCCTCAAGCTGTCACCCTGGATAGAGTGCCGTGGCATCACAGCTCACAGCAACCTCCAATTCCTGGGCTCAAGCGAGTCTCCTGCCTCAGCCTCCCAAGTAGCTGGGACTACAGGCGCCCGCCACAACGCCCGGCCA
>CAUYRH010057450.1:0-15082 GCA_963574655.1 Perodicticus potto
GTAAAAGACTGAAACTGGACCCTCACCTTTCTCCACTCACAAAAATTGATTCAAGTTGGATAAAGGACTTAAATTTAAGGCATGACACAATAAAAATCCTGAAAGAAAGCACAGGAAAAACACTGGAAGATATCGGCCTGGAGAAAGACTTCATGAAGAAGACTGCCATGGCAATTACAACAACAACAAAAATAAACAAATGGGACTTAATTATATTCAAAAGCTTCTGTACAGCTAAGGAGACAACAACCAAAGCAAATAGACAACCTACACACTGGGAAAGGATATTTGCATATTTTGAATCAGATAATAGCTTGATAACTAGGATCTATAAAGAACTCAAATTAATTCACATGAAAAAAGCCAACAATCCCATATATCAATGGGCAAGAGACATGAATAGAATCTTCTCTAAAGAAGACAAACAAATGGCTAACAAACATATGAAAAAATGCTCATCATCCCTAATTATTAGAGAAATACAAATCAAAACCACCCTGAAATACCATCTAACTCCAGTGAGAATGGCCCACATCACAAAATCTCAAAATTGCAGATGCTGGTGTGGATGTGGAGAGAAGGGGACACTTTTACACTGCTAGTGGGACTGCAAACTGATACAACCTTTTTGGAAGGCAGTATGGAGAACCCAAAGAACTCAAGCTAGACCTCCCATTTGATCCTGCAATCCAATTACTGGGCATCTACCCAGAAGGAAAAAAATCCTTTTATTATAAGGACACTTGCACTAGGCTGTTTATTGCAGTTCAATTTACAATCGCCAAAATATGGAAACAGCCTAAATGCCCACCAACCCAGGAATGAATTAACAAACTGTGGTATATGTACACTATGGAATACTATTCAGCCATTTAAAAAAAATGGAGACTTTACAGTCTTTGTTTTAACCTGGATGGAAGTGGAACACATTATTCTTAGTAAAGCATCACAAGAATGAAGAAGCATGAATCCCATGTACTCTATTTTGATATGAGGACAATTAATAACAATTAATGACATGGTGGGGAAGGGGAAGGGGAGAGCAGAGAGAGAAAGAATGAGGGAGGGGTGGGGAAAGGAAGAGCAGAGAGAGGGAAGGAGAGAGGGGGTGGGGTCTTGGTCTGTGCCACACCTTTGGGGGGCAAAACACGATTGTAAGAGGGACTTTACCTAACAAGTGCAATCAGTGTAACCTGGTTTCTTGTACCCTCAATGAATTCCCAACAATAAAAAAACAAAAAACAGTAATAATTTGTTAAGACTGACAAGTAAGTGTCCCTATCATTATATGGCTCAGTGCCCTCTGTTCCAAGTAAAAGTAGTCTCTGCATTTGCCTTTCTCTCTAGATTTGGGAGTGACAGTTTGCCATAAAATTCAAATCTCCCAAGAGTCCAAGAAAAACTGTTTAGTTTTCAGTTGTTAGAGCTTTTCCTTATCGTAGGTGTTAGGTAGTTAGCTAAATATGAGCAGGGTAGATGATGGATATAATTATGCTATTTTGGATTATTTTAATTCAATAGTGAGAAGGGCTTGTGAACTAGTGCTGGCCCAAACTCTTTAGCAATGTTCTCAACCAGGGGCAGAATTTTGGTGCCTTTTAACTCAGCCTGTGGTGGCTTGGTATATTGTGAAAGAGATTCAGGCATAGGGAGTAAAAGGGCTATAGAGGAAGGACCAAGGCAAGAAGGTGGGGATGTTCTCATAAAGGATTTAATCTTTTGGTGACAGATGTCATGTTGATCTCTGAGATGGGAAAATACCTAGATATATGGGAACCTCTGACCATTTATTCAGATACTTATGAAAAATGTCTAAAACAGTCAGTGTATCATAGTTTGAGGTTCTATTAAATGGCTAGTGTTGCGAGTTTTACAATTTATATTGGGATCAAGATGTATTACAAAATAAAATCAAATGATGCTTTTTAAGCATCTGGATATCAAAGTATTTCCATGTAGCAAGAATATACTCAAATATGCTTTCAGGTGGGACAGAGGCTGATTGCCCATCTGGAATGAGAAAGATTAGAGAGCCCAGCATCCAAGGGTCTAATTGCCACACAGTATTGTCTGTGTACTCCTTCAGTCCGTTCTGAAAGAGGATAGTCTCTTATCAGTGAGCTGAATGGTATCTCTGACCTATATCCAGAGGATCCCATGCAGCTGCCTTCCAATGGAAGTCTCAGTAAGGAGATTTAACCAGGGCTGGGAGAAAGAAGTGAAGGGAAAAGGAGAAGGAGGTAGGTAAAATTGTTATGCCAGGGTGAACTAGTATTGCCTCCTTGGTCAAAAGGGGAGAAGACAAATTTGAAGGACTGTTTTGTCTATTACAGGCCTCCCTAAAATAATGGGCTGGATGCGTCTCCCACTTGGCCAACCAAAACATAGGTTTCTACCTGCCAATGCTGCTAGCTGTCTTAGAGAGCTAACCAGGAAGGCAACTGTAAGAGGCTTTCTCACAGAAAGCCATGAATCTCTTCTCCCCATCAGGAGGAGATGTCCAGAGAGCCTCCTCTGATCTCCCCTTCTAGTAAAAACAGAAGGGAAGAGATCAAGTTCTGGAATACAATGAAAATCAAAATAATCCATTTGCTAAGAATGTACCCAGCTGTTGTAAGACCCAGACATAAGTAGTACTATTTAAAGATTATCACTTACACTGTGACTCTGTGGTCCAAGTCTATAAACACATAACTCACTGTCACTTTGTCCCTTACAACCATCTGTACTTCTTCAGTAGGTAAAAAAAAAAAAAAAAAAAAAAGAGTTAAGAGTAAAAATAAATCAGCAAAACATAACTTCTCCTGCCTGGCTCACCAAAATGTTAGCATAGTGAATGGCTCAAGGTAGTTGCCAAAATAATTGAAAAGATCAAGAAAAGCTATAGCAAGAAAAAGAAAATTTATTAGTGACTTGCACAGTAAGCCAGGCCCAATCTTGGTGACTGCAGGCCCTATAGTTTCAAACTTCATCCCAACTTTGGCTTATAGTTTATAGTTTCAAACTTATTCCAACTTCGCGGAATATCAGCTTTTTCTTGGAAGTCTCCCATGGTCTTAGTTAGCTCTGTTCTCAAAACAGCCCACCTGCAAGATCTTAATAACAACCCACCTGTAATGTCTTAATCAACCTCAATTCCATAATAGTCCAGATCAGGCTGACTCAAAACAACACAAAATAGCCTAATCATATCCATCATCCACCCTGCTTATATGTAGCTAACTACCTAACATTAGCATAAGAATGACAATATTCTACCTTTTTACATGTCAGATATAAAGCCCAAAATCTAAATGTAAAATTTTCATGACAAAAAGTTCAAAATTTAATTGTTTTAAATTAAATTCAAAACCAAACAAACAACCCTGAAATCTGGTAACATAAAATTCTGAAATAAGTGATATGCAATGATATGAAGAAAAAAATATTGTGTCCCCTGAAAGTTATGTACATACCATTTCCAATTGTATTAATCTATTCAAGTCAAATGACCTCCTGAGGGATATGGGCAACCATAATGCTGAGCATGACACAGGCTTTGTATTGAGCTTTCTCAAAATACAGAAGAGGAAGGTTTTTAATTTTTCCAAAAGTAAGCATGAAAAGAAATTAATGATTAGTAATCAATCTTCAATCTTTTTCATTATAGCACTTTTAAAGAAAACGTTTTATTAAAACAGTCCTCAAGTTGATATTTTAAAGTTACTTTTTAAATAGATTTACAACTTTAGCAATGTTTTCAACTTTAGCTGAAGTTAATTATCTTATTGTAAATAGAATTTAAAAAATGCTAGCTCCAATACGTAGGTTTTCATGATGCATTGACAAATATTTGAGTAAAAATTATGACATTAATTGATTAACTACTATATCTTCCAATATCTAATAATAAGAGAAATACACATTTTTTTTCTTGGAGACAGAGTCTCAAGCTGTTGCCCTGGGTAGAGTGCTGGGCATCACAGTTCACAGCAACCTCCAACTGTTGGGCTTAAGTGGTTCTCTTGCCTCAGCCTCCCAAGTGGCTGGGACTACAGATGCCCATCACAATGCCTGGCTATTTTTTTTTTTTTTTGGTAGTAGGTGTGATTGCTGTTTGGCAGGCCTGGACTGGATTCAAACCTGCTAGCTCCAGTGTATATGTCTGGCACCCTAGCTGTCAAGCTACAGGCACTGGGCCAGGAATAAAGATTCTTCAAAGAATCCAAAGATAAGGCACACTTGGGACTAATATCAGGGATAAATTAAAACACATTCAAATGATAATGACAATAGATAATGAAGTAGAGTAGAATGGAGAACATTTGTTCCATTTCCTCATTTCTTATGCCATAAATCACCTAATTCACAGCTGGAAAAATACAGTACAGATAATTAAGCAAATCTGTAATTCAGCTTTTATAAGAACATTACAAGAACATTTTTCTCCAAAAGTATTTACAAATCAAATTAATATATAAACAACTTACCATATTTCACTAGACTTAAAAATGCTCAGTCACAGGCTCATGTGGCTCAGGCCTATAATCCTAGAAATCTGGGAGGCAGTGGTGAAAGGATTACTTGAGCTGAGGAGTTAAGATACCACCTGGAGCAAGAATAAGACCTCATCTCTTCTAAAAATATAAAAAAATTAGCCAGGAATTGTGGCCGGCACCTATAGTCCTAGATACTCAGGAGGTTGAGGCAGGAGGATTATTTGAACACAGGAGTTTGAGACTTTCTAGCATTCTAGAATTCTAGCATTTGTGACTTTCACACCCTGCTCGCCCAGCCAATTGAGTTAGACTGTGTCTCAAAAAGAAGGATACAAAAAAAAAAAAAAAAGCTCAGGCAGAGGTAACAGTGTTAAGGATGATAGAAATACCTAGTATTACTCAAGTAACCTAGTAACTTAGATAGCTAGTAACACTCTCCCTATTATAAATGATGTAAAGTGTTTTAAAAGTCCCCCTATCTTTTTATTTTTCTTATTTTGAACACAAATTTTAATCTGGAAATTTTTATTCGAAAATTTAAACTGTCAGCATCTTAAGAAATATCAGAAAATCATGTGATGGTAACAGTCACTTCCAGAGCTGATATATTCTCCCTGGAGAGCCTCTCCCCATTTTTAAAAAGTCTAGTCCAATGATGTTAACAAAAGATTCAACTTGGAGGGGAAAATGCCTGGTCTTCACAGGGACCCAGTATGTGTGTGACAAATTACCTTTCCTTGGACACTAAATGGTAACTCATCTTCCCTCTATCCTAGTGGAGGCAAGATGGCAGTCTGTAGCCAGCTTTCCACAGAGGCTCCGATCTGGAAGGAGAGTTAAAGGACAGAAATTTAGCAAGAGAGCCGATAGTTCAGATATGAGCCAAAAGAGGTTGAAGAATGAACATCAACCCTAATGAGGTGACCTGTGACCCCAAGGATACAAACAAAAGGTACAGAATCTATTGCCAAGTGGATGGGAGTCCCCTCCCCCATGAGAACAGCTCACAGTATACCCCATATCTCCATACAAACAAGTGAGCAGAGTTCAAATGTCCTCCCATTTTACCCCACGGGAGAGACCCTCTGAAAACCAGAACTCTTTCCCCTACTAGGGTTCCACGGCACATTCCTGCCAGCCATAAAACTATATAAAACTGTATATATTCTCTACCTGCAATTTTGCACTCCCAGCACTACCCTCCACGTTCACTCTGAGGTCTGGAAGCCTGGCCGCCATGGAGTCCAGATTCTTGGGCATTTTCTCAAGGGGGGTAGACAGGGCATGGGCTGTTGCTGAACTGTGCTGCTCCGGCTCAGGAGTAAGGAGAAGAAAGTCAGCTGAGAGGGAACCAAATGGGAGAGGCGATGCCCTGAGGCACAGAGCAGCAGCTGCAGCAGCAGTAACAATCAGAATAGGGCTACACCCCTGGGGATATTTTGAAGGATACTCCCAGTCTCTCTGGGCAACCAGAGGAAGCCGAGCAGCTTCTCAGGTGGCAGCCACTGGTGGAACAGATCTGGGACAGAAACGCAGGCCCTGGGAGTAAAGGGTCTGCCTGAGGTGGTCAGCCTGGGCAGAGAACAGGGATTAGAATGCACGCGCAGAGACAGCAGACTCCCAGGGAAGGGCTGACCCAGAGGACTGCTTTACTGAGCTTCATACGCACCCAGCCCTCAGGGGATCAAAGGGCAAGTGGCAAGAGGCTGGAACTTAAAGGCTAAGTACAACTTCTGACGGACTAAACCCCAACACAAACTGCAGCAAAGACCAGGCAACAGCACAGCCAGGGCTGATTTGCAGTCCAGCGTCTGATCCACAGGGGAATATAGCTGGTACAGAAACAAATTCTGCGAAGTTGTTCTGTTCTGTCAGCAACATCAATCAGGGGAAGGGCTGGAACTGATTGAATCGCCCCAGCCCCCATTCAGCACCCAAGGTTGTCAGGCCTTACCTCCCCCTGCCAGATAGCAGAGGAGAGTGGCAGAGAATGGCAGCCTGGCTGAGGAGATACAGATCTCCCTGTGGCTCAGGCAGGTGCAAACCCCTGGAGCATCTGCTCATTGGAGGGAACTGGAACACAGCCCTGTGGGGTTACCAGTGACTGGGTGTGACAAAGGTGCAAGGTGAGGAAGGAGGTATCAACCTTCCCAGATGAATTCATTTGCTGGGTGGAGCACTGGAGCGAGTTATACTAGAGCTTCTAGCAGACCCCTACTATCTAGTTGCTGGAGACCTTTTGAACTCTCCCACCTGAGACCGGTGCTAACTGGGACAATTGACTGGGACCTCTTCACCTGGGCCAATCACATGAGGACTATCCAAAGTGGTACCCGGGGTGTGTGGTGTGTTAATTTTCCAATTGTTTTGGGGGGTGCAGTGACTTAACTGCTGGTATTTCTCCTCAGCTCAGACAGCAACCCAGAGTAACTGATTCACTAGGGTAAGACAGAGACCAGCTGAAAATAAGACACTTATTTTCCACTTAACCCCAGCACACCAAGAAGGTCCTCAGTTTCTCAGGCCATAGCACTGTATGGATCCTTGGCAAAGCTCTAGGGGAAAAGGTACAGACGTCAGTCACTGCTTTCAGGCAAAGGACTGGACAATCACTAGAACCCCCAACTCAACTTCTCCTTATCTGCTCCCCTAGCCAAACGGTATAAAATAATCATGGGGCAGAAAAACTCCAGTAACATAAACAACCAGAGTAGATCAACCCCCCCAGGAAACAACTTGGCAGACACAATTAACAGATTCCTGAGATGTCAGAAACCGAATTCAGAAATTGGATTGCAAATAAGGTCAATAAAATAGAGGAAAAGTTGGAATTATAAATTAAAGGAGCATTTCAAGAATTGTCTCAAGAATTAAACAAATTCAAATACAAAATCACTAAAGAATTTCACACATTGAGACAAGAATTTGCAGCCCTCAAAGATCTGAGAAATACAGTCGAATCCTTCAGTTACAGAATGGAGCAAGCAGAAGAAAGGATTTCTGACTTCGAAGACAAAGCTTTCAAATGTTCCTAAACTCTCAAAGAGGAAGATAAATGGAGCAAAAATGTATCATTCCCTCAGAGAGCTCTGGGATAATTCGAAGAAAACCATTATTCACCTTATAGGGATCCCTAAAAGTGACAAAGTGGCTTCATAAGGCACAGAGTCTCTTCTTCATGAGATTATGAAAGAGAACTTTCCATAAGGCAGAGTCTCTTCTTCATGAGATTATGAAAGAGAACTTTCCAAACAAGTCAAGAGATTCTGAAATTCAGAAGGCAGACAGTTTCAGAATCCCAGCACAACTCAACCCAAATAAGACATCCCCCAGGGACATCATAATGAACTTCACTAAAGTTAATATGAAGGAGGAAATTCTGAAAGCAGCCAAATGTAAGAAAACCATAACATACAAGGGGAAGAATATTAAAATAACTCAAACTTTTCAAGCTAGAAGAGGATGGCCATCGACTTTTACTCTCCTAAAACAAAATAACTTTCAACCCAGGATCCTGTATCCAGCTAAACTGAGTTTCATTCATGATGGAGAAATGAAATACTTTAATGACATCCACATGTTGAAGAAATTTGCCATAACTAAACCAGCTCTCCAGGATATTTTCAAACCTATCCTCCATAATGACCAGCATAATCCTCAACCACAAAAGTAAATTCACTCAGAAACTTTTGATCAAATTCCAACTTCCACAGTGATAAAAGGATTAAAAACGTCCACTGGACTTTTGAAAGGCTTATCAATATTCTCAATTAATGTGAAAGGCTTAAATTGTCCTCTAAAGAGGCACAGGTTGGCTGATGCATACAAAAACTCGGGCCAGATATCTGCTGCATACAAGAATCACATCTTACCTTAAAAGATAAATATAGACTCAGGGTGAAGGGATATTCATCTATATTCCAGGCAAATGGAAACCAGAAAAAAGCAGGTGTTGCAATTTTATTCGCAGAAACAATACACTTTAAACCAACAAAAGTAAGGAAGGAAAAGGATGGAAACATCATATTTGTTAAGGGTAATACTCAATATGATAAGATTTCAATTATTAATATTTATGCACCTAACCAGAATGTGCCTCAATTTATAAGAGAAACTCTAACATACATGAGCAACTTGATTTCCTCTAGCTCCATAGTAGTCAGAGATTTTAACATTATTTCAGCAGTGTTGGATAGATCCTACAATAAGAAGCTAAGCAAAGAAATTTTAGATTTAAACTTAAGCAGTCAACATTTGGATTTAACAGACATCTACAGAACATTTCATCTCAATAAAACAACACATTCTTCTTATCACTCCACGGAACATACTCCAAAATCAATCATATCTTAGGTCACAAGTCTAACCTCACCAATTGAAAAGAATAGAAATTATTCTTTGCATCTCCTCAGACCATCATGGAATAAAAGTTGAACTCAATAACAATAGAATCTGCATACTCATACAAAAATATGGAAGCTAAATAACCTTATGCTGAAGGATAGATGGGCCATAAACGAGATTAAGAAGGAAATTACCAAATTTTTGGAACAAAATGACAATGAAGACATGAATTATCAGAACCTCTGGGATACTGCAAAGCCAGTCTTAAGAGGGAAATTTATAGCACTACAAGCCTTCCTCAAGAGAATGGAAAGAGAGGAAATTAACAAGTTAATGGGACATCTCAAGCAACTGGAAAAGGAATAACATTCTAATCCCAAACCCAGAAGAAGAAAGTAAATAACCAAAATTAGAGCAGAATTAAATGAAATTGAAAACAAAAGAATTATACAACATATCAATAAATTAAAAAGTTGGTTTTTGAAAAGGTCAATAAGTTAGATCAGCCTTCAGCTAACCTATCAAGGAAAAAAAGAGTAAAATCTCTAATTTAATCAATCAGAAATGGTAACAACAGACTCCTCAGAAATTTAAAAAATACTTAATGAATATTACAAGAAACTTTACTCTCAGAAATATGAAAATCTGAAGGAAATTGACCAATACTTGGAAGCACACCACCTTCCTAGACTTAGCCAGCATGAAGTGGAAATGTTGAACAGGCCTATCTCAAGTTCTGAAATAGCATCAACTATACAAAATCTCCCTAAAAAGAAAAGCCCTGGACCAGATGGCTTCACATCAGAATTCTACTAAACCTTTAAAGAGGAACTAGTACCTATATTACTCAACCTTTTCCAAAATATAGAAAAAGAGGGAATACTACCCAACACATTCTATGAAGCAAACATCACCTTGATCCCCAAACCAGGAAAAGAGCCAATAAGAAAAGAAAATTATACACCAATATCACTAATGAATATTGATGCAAAAATATTTAACAAGATACTAATAAACAGAATTCAGCAACACATCAAAAAAATTATACATCACAACCAAGTGGGCTTTATCCCAGGGTCTCAAGGCTGGTTCAATCTACATAAATCTATAAATGTAATCCTGCACATAAACAAATTAAAAAATAAAGACCATATGATTCTCTCAATTAATGCAGAAAAAGCTTTTGACAATATCCAGCATCCCTTTATGATTAGAACACTTTAAAAAATTGGTATAGAAGGGACATTTCTTAAACTAATAGAGACCATCTACAGCAAACCCACAGCCAACATCGTATTCAATGGAGTTAAATTGAAATCATTTCCACTCAGATCAGGAACCAGGCAAGGTTGCCCATTGTCTCCATTGCTCTTCAATATTGTAATGGAAGTTTTAGCCATTGCAATCAGGGAAGAAAAGGTGATCAAGGGTATCCACATAGGGTCAGAAGAGATCAAACTTTCACTCTTCTCAGATGATATGATTGTATATCTGGAAAACACCGGGGATTCTACCCCAGAGCTCTTAGAAGTGACCAAGGAATACAGCAGTGTCTCAGGCTACAAAATCAACACTCATAAATCTGTAGCCTTTATATATATTACAACAATAGCCAAGCAGAAAAAAGTCAAGGACTCTATTCCTTTCACAGTAGTGCCAAAGAAGATGAAATATTTGGGAGTTTACCTAACAAAGGACATGAATGATCTCTATAAAGAGAACTATGAAACTCTAAGGAAAGAAATAGCTGAATATGTTAACAATTGGAAAAACATACCATGCTCATGGGTGGGAAGAATCAACATTGTTAAAATGCCCATACTACCCAAAGAAATATACAATTTTAGTGCAATTCCTATTAAAGCTCCATTGTCATATTTTAAAGATCTTGATAAAATAATACTTTTTTTATATGGAATAAAAAAAATACATCAAATAGCCAAGACATTACTTAAAAATGAAAACAAAGCAGTAGGAATCACGCTACCAGACCTGAGATTGTACTATAAATCAATAGTGATCAAAACAGCATGGTACTGGCACAAAAACAGAGAGGTAGATGTTTGGAACAGAATAGAGAACCAAGAGATGAATCCAGATACTTACTGTTATTTGATCTTTGACAAGCCAATTAAAAAAATTCAGTGGGGAAAAGATTCCCTACTTAACAAATGGTGCTGGGTCAACTGGCTGGCAACCTGTAGAAGACTGAAACTGGACCCACACCTTTCACCTTTGACTAAGATAGACTCTCACTGGATTAAAGATTTAAACTTAAGACATGAAACTATAAAAATACTAGAAGAAAGTACAGGGAAAACTCTTGAAGTAATTGGACTGGGTGAATATTATATGAGGAGGACTCCCCAGGCAATTGAAGCAGTATCAAAAATACACTACTGGGACTTGATCAAACTAAAAAGCTTCTGCACAGCCAAGAACACAGTAAGTAAAGCAAGAACACAGCCCTCAGAATGGGAGAAGATATTTGCAGGTTGTACCTCTGACAAAAGTTTAATGACCAGAATCCACAGAGAACTCAAATGTATTAAGAAGAAAAGAACAAGTGGTGGCATTTCAGGATGGGCAAAGGAGTTGAAGAGAAATTTCTCTAAAGAAGACAGGCGCATGGCCTACATACATGAAAAAATGCACACCATCCTTAATCATCAGAGGATGATTAATCTTACTCCAGTAAGATTAGCCCATATAACAAAATCCCTAAACCAGAGATGCTGGCATGGATGTGGAGAAACGGGAATACTTCTACACTGCTGGTGGGAATGCAAACTAATATGTTCCTTTTGGAGGGCTGTTTGGAGAATACTTAGAGATCTAAAAATAGGTCTGCCATTCAATCCTTTAATTCCTTTACTAGGTATATACCCAGAAGCCCAAAAATCACATTATAACAAAGACATCTGTACCAGAATGTTTATTGCAGCCCAATTCATAATTGATAAGACATGGAAGAGGCCCAAGTGCCCATCAACCCACGAATGGATTAATAAATCATGGTATATGTATACCATGGAATATTATGCAGCCTTAAATAAAGATGGAAACTTTACCTCTTTCATGTTTACATGGATGGAGTTGGAACATATTCTTCTTAGCAAAGTATATCAGAATGGAATAAAAAGTATCCAATGTACTCAGCCCTACTATGAAACTAATTTATAGCTTTCATATGAAAGCTATAACCCAATTATAGGACAAGAATATGGGGAAAGGGGGAAGGGAGTGGAGGGGAGGGGGGAAGATGGGTGGCGGGAGGGTAATGTGTGGGACCACACCTACGATGCATCTTTGAAGGGTACAGGTGAAAGTTACTAAATGTAGAATGTCTTAACACAATAACTAAGAAAATGCCATGAAGGCTATGTTAACCAGTTTGATGAAAATATTCCAAATTGTATATAAAACCAGCACATTGTACCCCATGATTGAATTAATGCACACAGCTATGATTTAATAAAAAAAAAATAGCCTTAATCTTGCTTAAATTTCAAATATGAGCAAAAATTAATGGGTCATTTTGGATAAATTCTTGCATTAGAATTAAAACTTAAACCCAGCCAATCATAAGCAGCCAATCAATATAGTAATGTAATTATATGACTGGAGACTAAGAAGTTACCTAAAAAGACTATTTTTAATTGCAAACTATTCAAAGAATTTCTTCATTCTGCTTCTACATTTTCCCAGTGAATAATTGCTTCTGACATTTTGTCACTAGAACACTAAGCCTCTTTCAGTCTGGTGTTCCCCAATTTATATATTATTTCTTTTATTTTTTGGGGGGGGGACAGAGTCTCAAGCTGTCACCCTGAGTAGAGTGCCATGGTGTTACAGCTCACAACAACCTCAAACTCTTGGGCTTAAGTGATTCTCTTGCCTGAGCCTCCCAAGTAGCTGAGACTACAGGCACCTGCCACAACGCACGGCTATTTTTTGGTTGCAGTTGCATTGTTGTTTTTAGCTGGCTGGGGCAAGTTCAAACCTGCCACCCTTGGTGCACGTGGCCAGTGCCCTGGTGACTGAGCCATAGGTGCCACCCTATATATTGTTTCTCACTCAAATATTTAAAAATTTTATTGTGCCTCAAATTTTTCTTTAATATTGTGATGATTATATGCTAGGCCTCAGTACTCCAGTATTGGATCAAATACCAGTCTGTATGTTTCTATGAAGGTATTTTTAGATAAAAGTAGCATTTATATGAATAAACACTGAGGGAATGAGATTACCTTCCATAATGTGGATGGACCTGATCTAATCAGTTGAGGTTCTTAGGAGAAAATAACTGAGGTCCCCTGACAAACAGGGAATTTTGCCTCCAGACCGTCATTAGACTTGAGCTGCAATATCAGCTCTTCCATGGATCTCCAAACTGTTGCTGGTTTGCCTTGGCAGATTTTTGACTGTCTAGTCTCCATAATTGCATTAGCTAATTCCTTAAAATAAGTCTTTTAAAATACATACATGTGCACACACACGGACACACATACATACATATACCCTATGTCCTATCAGTTTTGTTTCTCTGGAAAACCTTCACTATTTTTAGTCAGGGCTCTTTTGTGAGAAAGAACTGATAGGATATATATAGAGAGATATATACTGAGGATGCCAAAACATGTATACACATTTTAAGAAAGAAAACAACTATATTAAATTGTAATACTCAATATATACCAGTAACAAAAGATGGCTACAAGCCACACTGAGCATCTCTCGTAATTGCAGATAGCAAATATGACTTGGGTATTAAAAATATAATATGTATTATATAATATAATATATAACAAATGTGATATATAAATATGTATTTCTTCTTAGCAAAGTATCTCAGAATGGAATAAAAAGTATCCAATGTACTCAGCCCTACTATGAAACTAATTTATAGCTTTCATATGAAAGCTATAACCCAATCATATTTTTCTTATATGTGCATAGATTTTTTGGCACCCTCTGCATAAGAAGGGATTTATTAAGACTAGGGGAATTGGCTCACTTTATTTTATACAGGCTGAGAAGTCCTATGATAGGCCTTCTGCAAGCTAAAACCAGGGAAGCCAATAGCATGGCATGGTCCATCTCCAAAGGCATTAGAACCAAGAACACAGATGGTACAACTCTCAGTCTAAGACCAAAGGCCTGAGAACCTGAGGAAACTGCTGGAGCAAGTCCAAGAGTCCAGAGACCAAAGAACCTGGCGTTCTGACATCCAAGGACAGAAGAAAAAGGGATCTCGGCTCCAAGTCAGCGAACAAGAATTCATCCTTCCTCTAGCTTCCTGTTCCATCTGGGCCCCCAGCTCATTAGATAGTGCCAGACCACATTGAAGGAATATTCATGCACTCATATGCCAATGTCCTCCAGAAACACCTTTATGGACCCACCTAGAGCATCCCAGTCATTCTAATCAAATGTCAAACAACCTGTGTTCCCCTTTCAGCAGAAGAGGAGCAAGCTCAGTGCCTACAGAAGCACCAAGAATACTTAATGCTTTGTCAGCTATCTGGTATCCCATAGTCCACTCAAGTCAACACTCAAATTCAACCTTTACAGACCCACAAATAATACGAAACAAGTATAAGACGCTGCCCCCCACAGCACTCATTACACTGAGTTGTAATTACTGTTTAAATTCTTCTCTAACATGGTGGTCTTCACATTCTGTATGGGAAGGGACCAGGTTCATCACAGCTACAAAGCTACATCTCCGCTGCAAAGCTACATCTTCCCGTACTGTGCCTGGCATATGACAAGTGCTCAATACATACTTGTTAATCAAACAATTGAGTAAGTGTGATAAAGCCCCACCAGTGGTGTCTTTATATAACGTAAAAAAAAAAAAAGTAGCAATTCCCCAACTAATTCTTATCATTTACAATCGCAGGTACCTTCAGAAAAAGTACAAATAAACATGAAAACTATAAGATGGCAAATACACTCTTTCACAATTAATGAATCAAGAGATAGAGATGAGACAAACCATAACACCCTTAGTGACTGGAGTGGAGATTTTATGTAGGAGGAAAATAAGACTAAAGCAATTTTCAGAATAACAAATTTAAAATGGGGTTGAGGTGGAGGGAGGGTAATTGGTGGGGCCACACCTACAGTGCATCTCAGAAGGGTACAGGCGAACCTTACTAAATGCAGAATACAAATGTCTTCGTATAATAACTGAGAAAATGCCAGGAAGGCTATGTTAATCAGTTTGATGAAAATAGTTCAGATTGTATATGAAA
>CAUYRH010057451.1:0-18246 GCA_963574655.1 Perodicticus potto
GGGTAGGATTGATACATTAAGGACATTGTTCTCTGCCAGCTTGTATTTGGGAGCACTTTTGAAATAAACATTTTCTGATAAATGTCTTCATATAGTGATTAAAAGGCCATGAAGGCTATGTTAAATAATTCAATGAAAATATTTCAGATTGTATATGAAGTCAGCACATTGTGCCCCATGATTGCACCAATGTACACAATTATGATTTAATAAAAATTACAAAAAAAATTTTTCTGGTCATCCAATGACCTTTATCAGCTAAGAAACTTTTATTGAATCCCTGCATCCTTAGGAACTCTGATCAGTCCCAAGACCAGGAGAAGGCTTGGAGATCACAGTGGTACCTTGTCGGGAGAATCACTAAATCTCCAGCAAAAGCCCGTGAGTTGGAAAGTCTTTTTTCATGGTGCTGTAAGCTCCTAGTAAAATATATGGGGCAGCAGGAGGTAGGTGGCTATAGCCACCTGCTTGCCGGATGACCTGAATTTGCTTCCCACCTGGTCCCCTATCTATTCTGAGCACAGCAGCTAGTGTGAGCACAGAAAGGCCACAGAACATCGTGGACTGCTGGAGGGTGAACTCTGGAGCCCGAGTTGGAATCCCAGCTCGTTATCTTTCTAGCTGTGAGAACTTACATATGTTCTTTTAATTCCTTCTGCCTTCATCAGTCCATCTATGATAACAATAGTACTTGCCTCATAGGGCTATGTGGCTTAAGTGAGAAACATGTGTAAGCCCCAGAATAGGACTTGATTCCCAGAAGCGCTCACGGATGTTAACAATTACTTTGCCAGTCATCTGCTTAAAATAATCCCTGACTTAAGGCCAGAAGTTTTAATATGGTCTTTAAGTACTGGAAAGATCTACCCTCTGCCTGCCTCTTCAGCCTCATCTTGACCTCCTCGCCTGTGGTCCAGTTATATTTGTTATCCTTTTGTCCCCGGCAAGTGTCACCCCAGAGCTCCTTTCTACCTGGCATTTCCTCTTCAGCTTACCTCCCCAGTTGCTCAGGTAAAATCTGTCACATCTCAGCTTGAAAAGCATGTTCTGACCACCAGTGTGGGGCCAGGGCCCATGTCACACGCTCACAAAGTAGCCTTTTGTTTGTTCTCCTGGCATTTATCACCACTTGTAGCTATACTTGGTGTCTTAATTTGACTGAAACCTCTCTCTTCAGGTAATCTGTGGGCTCTGTAGGGGGAGGGCAGTGTTCATTTGCCTGCTTCGGTTTCCTGGTACCAGGCCTGTGATCTGACAGCATCGGCATGCTGGGTAGTATTTGGTGAGTGAGTGGCTGAGCTCTTACCCACTGAAGCACAGGCAATCGTGTACATGCTACTTAGGTTCTGTCTTGTCTTTTAGAACTGTTTCCATTCCATTAACTAAAACAATCACAGCCCAATCCCAGAGCTAGAGAGTGATTTATATTGCTTTTAATTTGGATCAACTCTGAGACAGTTTGGCTCAGACCTAGAAGAACCCCCTGACTTTGCCAAGGATTTGCCCTGAAGAATCGAATGTCATTGTCCATCTCTACCTTTTCTAGTTGATACTTTTGTTTGAAATGGGAAATAATGATATCCTGGGGCTCTGTGTCAAAATACAGTTATTACAGATTCAGAGATAAAAAGCCTAAAACCTGGGCACAGCTCAGGATATTTGGAAACTTTTTGGATTTTCACCTTGAGATTCCAATTTCCTTCCCAATTGTGCATGAAGGGAAAGTGTCAATGTCCAAATCACATCATCACATCAGATATTCCAACCACTCCTATTATTCTGACCACATCAGTAGGAATCTACATCTGGTTAATCAGACTTTCCCTAATATTGAACATATTATTAAGTTCTCCTTTTTAGATTATATTTCTTTAGAATGAGGGTATATTTAACTCTGGGATATTATGTATACTAACTGTTAGATCTAAAAAGCAATAATTCTTAATTAAAATACATGTGATAATTATGTATAAAATACAGAAGTGAATATATAAAAATCTTCCATAATCCCTGTGCCCCGTGATAATGACGGATTGCATGTTCATTTTGGAGTATATAATTTTAGTCTTCTCCCTTGTGCTATATGTACAACTGTCTTGATGCACCAAATTGGAATGCTACTCCATACTATTTTGCAACATTTTCCTTCTGAAAATGAATACATTAAAGGCAACCTTTAACCCTCTTAATTATTATTATTATTTTATTTATTATTTTTAAAACAGAGGCTCACTATGTTGCCCTTGGTAGAATGCCGTGGCATCACACTCCCCAGGATATCATTATTTCCCATTTCAAACAAAAGTATCAACTAGAAAAGGTAGAGATGGACAATGACATTTGATTCTTCAGGGCAAATCCTTGGCAAAGTCAGGGGGTTCTTCTAGGTCTGAGCCAAACTGTCTCAGAGTTGATCCAAATTAAAACCTCAAACTCTTGGGCTTAAGCAATTCTTTTGCCTCAGCCTCCCAAGTAGCTGGGACCACGGGCGCCCACCACAATGCCCAGCTATTTTTTTGTTGCAGTTGTCATTGTTACTTAGCTGGCCCAGGCTGGGCTCGAACCTGCTACCATCAGTGTATGTGGCTGGTGCCCTAACCACTGTGCTACGGGCACTGAGCCATCAATTATTATTTTCAAACTTTAAAAAATTTTTGTGCCCAGAAAATTTAAACATATATATATATCAATACATACATATATGTAAATATATACATATATATAATAACTAGAATACTATAATAACTCTTTATGTACCTATTATTCTGACTCATTTGCTGTTCTCTTGGTTACCACAGGCTATTTTGAAGCAACTCTCACCTGTTTTATTGCCTCCTCCATAAATATGTGAGCCCAAATCTCTAACAGATAAGAAGCTCTTTTATTAAGTATATACTCACAATTTTATTGTTTCACCTAAAATATTAATAATAATGACTTATTCTCACAATGTTTAGTCACTGTTAAATTTTCCCCAGGTGGCTTATAAAAGTTTTTTTTATATTAATTCAAATAGGGATCCCAATAAAATTCATACATTAACATTGGCTAATATGTCTCTTAATTTTAAAGTTGCCCCTCTGTACTTTCTGATTATTGCAGTTTATCTCTTAATTTGTACTGTGGAGTTTCCCGCCATCTGAAACTACATCTCTGCAGTGTGGTTTAACATGCTCCTCATTCCTTTATATTTCCTCTATAACTTGATAGCTAGCTCTGGAGCCTTTTTCTGGGCTTGGCACAATAACCTCATACGTGAGATAGCATACTTCTATCAGGTGGTATGTAATATCTGGTTGTCTTTATTTTTGTGGTATTGGTGGTCATTATTGAATATTATCTAACTCATCATTTCACTGGGCGCTACAGAGTAATGATATCCTAATTTTATTAGTCTTTCTGCCCTTACTAGCTGAAATACTTCTATTAAGATAAACTTTCTTTTATTAACTATTAGGTTAGCAGTAATCAAAATAAGGAGTTGGTACCTAATTGCCCTTACTCAAGGGTAACTAATGTGTGTTTTGTATTCTGTGAACTCAAAGATTTCAGCCTCTCTAGTGCATTTCATTCTCTTTCAGTTAACATTGTTAATATGCTTAAATAGTCCCATTGTTTTTTTAGGGAAAGCCTCTTCAGGTTGGGGCTCACAATTCTATACTCTCCTTGCTTTTTGTCAGGGCAAGATATTGTAGGTTCTTCTTGTTCGTCTTCTGTCCCAGACCTAGAGTTAGCCATTTCTCTATGGAGTCACTATATTTTTAATTGTAAAATATCTTTTAGATAGGAGGACATTAATTGCTACTGTTTTTTTTAATTATTTCTAGTCTTTTTAATTGAATAAAGCAAAGGAAAATATATTAGGTTAAACTTTTTGAATTTGTCATGTTACATGTATTGGTGAAAGTTGTACAACATGGACAACTATGGTGGTTGTCCTACTTTTAAGAGAAAATACTTCTCTTAAAATGTATGAAAATATGAACCTCTTATTCCTAGATATCTGGTGGGGCTAGTTCTTACTCACTGTCTTTAGTTTCATAAGGGCTATTTGGATCCTCATTCATTCATTCAGTGATTGGATAATATTTCATCAGCTGCGTGTATCACACTCTATTTAACATTGCTTATTCCTAGATCATTTGAGTCCAGTTTCTCTTTATTGTAAATGTGGCTGTGCTGAGCATGCTTGCGTGCGAATCTGTTGTCAATCTCTGATTATTTTCTTAAGACAAATTTCTAAAATGGAATTTCTGGGTCAAGGGGTCAGAACTACTTTTAAGGCTTTTAGTATATTTCGCTAAATAGCTTTCTTTCCTTCCTCCCAATGCTGTTGCACTGTTAATGTTTTGATCTAATTCTCCAGTCAAATTTCAGTTTGTACTTCTTTCATTTGCATATCAATGTTGTGTTATTTATACTAACCCTGTTAAAAAGCACGAACTGCTTGTAAATAAATTAGCGTTTTTATTTTTATTTCATAACTATGGGTAACATTCCTACAGCTTACTCAGATTAAGGGCCTGTCTTAAAAGCACTATTGATTTCCTTCTCCACAACAACTCCCTGATGTCTCTCCCTTGCCACCAGGTAATTTGTGGGGCTGAAAACAACTTAAAGGCTAGAATTCCAGGCTCTGGGGGAAAGTTTTGTTTTATATGTGTAGACTTATATATTATGTATAAGTATGTGTGTGTGCACCCAGATATGTATATAAAGTAAATGTACATTGATATACTACAATATGTGTAACTTATTAAATAAGTATGAACAGTAAGCATCAACCAGGCCAAAAACAGTAACAACCTTTAAGCATTAAAAATGGGCTATGCTTAAAGTAAAACTGACCATTTCTTTCCTCCTTTCAAGTTGTTTTAAGAAATCAAGGCTGTCGTAGTAATACTATTTTGTATAGTAAACTTCATTGTCCCCCTTCTGTAGCCTAGGCACTGCAGCAGGTGAGTTTCCATAGTTGATAGCGTCGCTTGCTAAGCTGCCAAAATGGCATGTTTTGAGCTCATCAGATCGGATTCCCTGTGTTTTGCACATCACTCATTTTCTGTAGCTGTGCCTTTCTTATCTCATGGTGTCCTTCAACGACCCCCTGCATATGGTGGCCGCAATTCTCACCCCCGAAGCAGAAGGCTCTACCTAGTCTATGTGCTTTCTGGCTCCTCTTTGCCATTCATCATAGAAATGTTAATGTATCACTAACGTTTTAGTCAGCACTCCTGAGGTGCTAATGTGCAAAAAAAAAAAAAAAAAAAACAAATAGTTTGAACCTTTACAGGTGAGACTATGCCATACAGTCCGATTGTTTACCAGAGCAGCTGTAAGGCCTGTTTACGGAGACGAGAGGATTCCTGGCCCCCAGTAGCCTTCTCACGTGTTCTTTCTTTGCCTGAGGGGCAGAAAGAAGAAGCAGAGACCAATGTCCCACAGGCGCACATGTTAGCATTCCTCACCAGACAACTTGATCCTACCTCATCCCAATTTTGCCAGGGGTCTGAACATTTTATTTGGTGCTGATGGCTTTTCCCATTGGTGAAAAGAAAGTCAGTCACCAAGCAATTTGAAGAGATTAAAGAAAACGGAGCACTTCTTTAGAGATGCGCCTTTATTTCTTACTTAGTTTGAAGCTAGTGGCAAGAGAAAAAGAATAAAGTCTTGGCTTGGAGGCTGTTGATAATGTAGTGTGAGTGACAGCTCCACTGAAGGGGAGAGGGTGTTCTTCACTGTTACAAAGTAGACTTGTGTGGACCTGGCTCTTAGGCGGGCCTGGTGGCAAATCTGTCATGCCTGGCCTGGTGGGTGGATGAGGGAAGACAATGGGACTTTGACATCTAACTGGTGTTGCCCACGGCAGTGATGAATGAGGGAAATAAGTGCCTTCCAAATCAGGCGGCTGAGTGGAGAGAGGCACCGTAACAAAGATCGGAGATGCCTCCCACGGGAGCGTCTACACGCTCTCCCTGCGGTGTGTTACCCTCCATTCATCACATTAAACCCAGTGTGCAGGGGGAACATAGAACTGCTCATTTTTATCATTTTGAGATGTACAGGCTGTGATCTTGACTTTAATGAACTGTCTAGGAGTTAGTTTATTTAGAGTCGCTTCCCAAGGCCATAGAAGGAAAGGTCACTTGGCCACATACGAGCACCTCATGGCTGAGATACCAGTACTGTGCACCAGAAGCCACGTGGTTCATGTGCACAAGTTGTTATTTTCCAGGGAACAGAATGGTCTGCAGAAGATGTTTCTAGGCAGACTCCGGTCTCTTTATGTCCTGCAAGTCAGGAGCAACAAGAGAATTCAGTTCCACCTTGGGAAAGTCCTTCGTGAAGGGAAGTCCCAGAAGAAATGCAGGTTCTTCCCTTTCTGCATTATGGAGAGGGGTATGGGGTGCAATGGGAGAGATGCAGGTCCCGTTGTTGGCAGAGCTTCACATGGACAGCCCTGGGCTCTTCATGCCACTGTCTGTCTCTTTAGACTTCTGTCCTTTCGGCCCTACATCCTGCACAAATTCCTTGAAATTCCCAAACCCTTGGTTTCAGTCGCTGCCAAGCTTTGCAGTGTTGTTCCTTTTGTCTGAAAGGTGTTTTTTCACCTTCTGGGCCTGACCAACTCCTGTGAAGCTTTTGAGGCATATGCATGTCATTTTTGACCACTGATGTCATTGTTCCTTGCAACCCACCAAGCAAGAACCTGCACCTTGTCTGTCTCCTCTGTGTTTGTGCCACTCCCACGATAGCTTGGGCAGAGTGGATGAAGCTAAAACCTATAATAGGGAGGACAGGGTGAGCTGTTCTGGGCCATGACCCCTTTCTTGTTCTCCATCCATACTCCAGCCTGAGTTTATTTTGAGATTAATAGCTGTTTAATACATAAAAGCTTTGTTGACATAGACGTACGTGACATACAATTCACCCATTTGAAGAACATGAGCCACTGGTTTTTAGTATATTCATGGAGATGTACGCAGTTAGGTTCCTTTGCTTCATTCTGCTTTTGAAACAGAAAAGAAAGTTCTTTAACCATTAGCAGCTTCCCTTTTTCTCCCCCAGGTTGTAGCAACCACTAGTCTATTTCCTGTCTCTGTGGGTTTGTCCACTTTGGGTATTTCATATAAAAGGAATGACAGAAAATGCTCCCTTTCGTGTCATTTTCCATCTAGCACAGTCTTGCCTTGGTTCACCACGGTGAAGCAGCTATTTGTACTTTTTCTTTGGATTGCCAAGTAATGTTCCATCTTATGGAGGTCCACAATTTACTTTTCTATTCGTCAGTTTGTGGACCCTGGCCTGATTTTCAGTGACACCTCCGTGCCACCTGCTCAAGGGGGCATCCGTGGCTCCCCTCTGACTCAGAATTGTGGAAACTTTCCTTCTGTGTCCAACACTGGAGTGAAAAGCTTTACATTTCTGCACCCTGGAAGCTTGGCACTGTCCTAGCTTGGGGTTCAAGAAGTCCCTCTGGTGATTTTTGTACATCTGCATACCACCTGTATTTGATGTCAAGAAATTTATAAAATAAAGTAATAGGCAAGGATATTTAATAAGCATTCAAGTTGCTTCTGTCCAGCTTGCTAATATTATGTCATATTTTTTTCAAGTCATTTATTCTCTTTTTAAAAATGAAAAAGGAATGAAAACTTTTGTAAATGTATGTCCCCTTTGATTTCTAATATTAGATATATTTCTTTCTCTTCTCTTTCCCCTAAACTTGCCACAAGGAGCACCAGCCTTATAGTTAATTTTGTGTTATCTTTACATAATAGATAAATATAATCATGAAAAATACCAGCAGGAGTATAGTGGGCACATTTTAAATTTCCCACAAATAACACAATATATATATTGCTTTCCAGCTTTCCTTTTCATCTGTCTGCATGTCTGAACGATCTGTGTTCATATATAAGCATAGTTCATTATTTCTAACTTCCATATCGTATTTTTGCCTCTGCCTTGGCTTTACGTATTACATTAAGTCATGTCTAACGTAGATTAATTTAAAAGGAAAAGGTATATGTCTTAGTTCATTTTCTGTTACTTAAAATGGAATTCCTGAAATTGGGTAATTTATAAAAAAGAAAATTTATTCTTTACAGTTATAAAAGCTGAGAAGTCCAAAGTTGAGGGGCTGTATCTGGTGAGGGCCTTCTTGGTGGTGGGGACCCTCTGCAGAGTCCAAGGCAGCATAGGGTGTCACGTGGTAAGGGGGCTGTGCCTGCTAAGGCAGGTCTCTGCTCCTCTTCTTATAAAGCCTCCAGTTCCATTTCCATGATAGCCCATTAGCCCATTGATCCATTCCTGAAGGCAGAGCCCTCATGACCCAGTCACCTCTTAAAGACCCCTACTCTCAAAACTGCTACATGGGGAATTAAGCTTCAGTGCGAGTTTGGAGGGGTCAAATATTCAAGCCATAGCAGTCACTATAAATGGGAAGTGATTATTACTTGCCTGAAATAGTGATACATGGAAATAAAGAAATGCAGGGCCATTAAAACTAAGAAGTATTGAGAAAATGACTAGAAGGCTACTGTTCCCATGGTGACTGAGGGGAGACAGGAAGAGGGGAGAACACGGCTAAGGTCTGTGATAAAAAGGGGACACAAAGTTATGTAAAATGCTGTCATTGGGTCAGTGAAAAGCTGGCATTTCTTGTTTTAAATATTAATATAAGGAGATTTAAGAAACACACGGCTATTAGACTTAAAACAACAACCTCCAGTATAAGCCCTACTGTCAACTTGTAAATCACAGTTGTACATGGGCCATATTTTGGGAAATACAGCTTAGCTCCTAGTTGAATGAACGCGTGAATGTAAGATCTGCAGTGCGATTTCAGTGCCAACAACTAGTGGTGAACCGTCGAGAGACAGAGGGTTTCCTCAAGTCCCGCCCACACAGGGGGTAACCCTCAGAGTTGACCAGGGCCTGGCTAACAGGAACAGCGCTAACTCCATGTGGCACTGGCAGGGGCTGCTTGCTCTCCATATACATCAATTTTACATATTTTAATATGTAGTATATGTAATAAATAAACATACTTGCATATATTAGTTTAGTCCTCACAATGGCTCTATTGGGTAGATATTCTTAATATCATTTTCATTTTAAATAACGAGGAAGCTGAAGCAAAGAGAGGCCAAGTGTGTTGCTTAGGCTCACACAGCTAATTTGTAGAAGTGCAGGGTGTGACCTAGGGCAGGGTGACTGTAGGCTTCCCAGTCCTCACCTCTGTCACATTTGGCCTCTGGCCACCAGCTGCTGAGGCCATGCTGAGCCTTCCTCTGGGCGTAGTCCTGTAGTAGAGGCCTCAGGGAAGGGTAGAAGGGGAGCTGGCAAAGTCTGTATTCACTTGTCTTAATGCCTAGGCCCTCCAGCGCCACATTTAGCTCCCAGGGGCCAACCATATCCAGAAGGAACTACCAGACTCAAATCCTGCACATGTCTGAGCTCTCCCAGACTCCGTCTCCCTGTTCTCTAGTCCCCGCCTGCATCACTGTCCCCATTCCCTTCCAGTGTGACCGGCTGCTCTGCTCCTGCCCCGACGAGCACCTTCTGGTTCTCGCACACTCCCCAGCTCCCAGGGAGGCCAGCACAGGTGGCATTGGCTGCAGCTCAAGTTCGAGGCAGAGAAACCATCAAAGGACCGATCACGTGTGGGGAGTAGGCAGTTAATTCTATCTGAAGCACAGAAAGCATCTCCACCGAAGACGCACTGACCAGGACACTGCCCAGAGGACCAGCTCTGCAGAGGAATAAAACGCCTTCAACTCTCTTCCTTTAGGGGTGGCTTTTCACTGACTTCTTTGTTTTCTTGAAGGCTGTTGCCAAGGAAATCCTGAAATTTAATAGTAAAATCAAGAAAACCATTTTTAAAGTAGAGTTTCCTAACACCAGGTGCATAAAATCAATATGTGACAAACAGTTTCAGCCTCTCTTCTTAAACCACCAATTATAATCTCCAGATTAGAAATAATATTTCCAGAATGAGAAAACAGAACCAGCCATTTATTAAATGTTGAGTAGGGACTCCACCTTTCACTATGCTATCTTTATTTCATCTTCTCAGCCTCTGAGAGAGGACTATTGCCTCCCTTCCAGGGGAGGACACTGACAAGCAAGGAGGCTAAGTGAGGTGTCCATGGTACAGAGTTAGCAGGGGCTTGAGGGCTGGGCCATGGCCTGTCGGGTTCAAAATCTTCCTATTGACCACATAGCCTCAAGGGTTCCAGTGGCTGAATGTGAACTCAGAAGAGCATGGGAAGGAGAGGGAGACTGTGCCTCAGCACAAAACTTCAACCTACTACCCCCACTACAAAGGTAATCCCAGTAGGGGGCCCTTAGAATATCTCTCCTTAATCAGAATCATTGAAGCAGGGTGAGAGTGAGGGCTCATGCCTGTAATCCTACTACTTGGGGGTGCTAAGCTGGGAGGACCAGGAGTTTGAGATCAGCATGGACAGCATAGCAAGACCCAATCTGTACAAAAATTTAAACAAGAAACATTAGCCTGGTGTGGTGATGCACGCCTAGAGTCCTAGCTACTCAGGAAGCTGAGGCAAAAGGATTTCATGGCCCAGGAGTTCAAGACTGTAGTGAGCTATGATTGCACCACTGCACTCCAGCCTAGATGACAAAGTGAAACCCTGTCTCTGAAAAAAAAAAAAGATAACCAACAAATAATAGCATGGAAACGTGTTATTTCTGTCTTGTCCCTCCAGACCTCAGACTTCATTTCTGTCTTCTCTATTTTGTTTTGTGTCCCAGGGGCATGGATGGCCGCTGTAGACTGCTTCATCTGAGCTCACTTGCCCTCTTATCTTTGGCTGGGCTTGACTGAAGGAAGGACCTGGGTTAGGTACCAGGGCCTCAATTTCTTCAGTAAAATAGGCAGAATAGCAGTCTCTGTCTCAGAGTTTCAAAGATTAAATGAGGTAATCTGTAGAAGCTATTTAGCACAGCGCCTAGCACTGATAAATTCTCAACCTGTCATTGTTATTTTCTCAACATGTCAGATGGCCTTTGACAGATCATGAAGCTCTTTGAGTCTGTTTCTCACCTGGACACAGAGGTCAACACCATCTCTCCAAGCATGCTACGTAGCCTGAGCAGGAACAGAGGCCCACTCTGAGCAGGTAGTGGAGACATTTAGAGGAAGGACTGTTTACTAGATTGAATCATATGAAATTGCCACCATTTGACTTGGGCACCCAGCAGTTTCACATGGCTCAAAGGTGTAGGCAATGGTAAGGGACACCAGTAAGGGACAGGGAAACGTCCATGGAATGGAAGCCATTGCCATCAAAGGGAAAGGGCAAGGGAAATTACAGGAGCAATTGCTGGGCCTGCTCCAGACCTGCAGCTGTAGAAGAGACGCCACCCCACAGGAGCAGTGACCCTCCATAGGAGAACAGGTGACCTCTCGCTCCTCCTGCCTCCTTTTGTCAAACCCAGCCGGATGAGGAGGAGGAGGAGCTTGGAGGAAGGGGTCCATAGAGGTCAGCCTGCCAGGACGTGAGAGAAGGGTGGTGGAAGATGGGTCTAGAAGGGCAGAGTAGCAAGTTCATCCTGCTTTAAGTTAAGGCAGCCAGTGACATTCTACAGGGTGGAGCCCTGGGCCCGGTGCTGAGTAGGTACCTCCTTCCTGTTCCTATTGTCACTGCTGGGGGTTTGAAGGCCAAACATGGGGGAACAGGATGCAAGCTTTCAGTACCATCGAAGGAAAGAGAGAAACACGCTCTTGAACAACCTCAACAAACACAAAGAGGGGGCCCCTTTGGATGCTGTGTCCAGCCCCTCTCCCCGCCCATCTTCACGGCCTCCCTCACATCCAGGGAACAGAAAACTGGGCCTTTAATACTGTTTAAAGCTTAGGCCCAGCTACTGATGTGAACAGCTTCAAGGTCTTTGGTTGAATTGGGGCTTAAACAGAAAATTGCATAAGGGAGAGTCTGTCGGGAGAAGCCATCAATCTCGTGGCATGTACTATTTGCTCAAGATTGTGGACCTTCAGGACTTTCTCTGACAAATGAAAAACAATGAGACTTGGATGAAATATTACAGACTTTTATGGAGCTCATTAACATTGAAGTGGAAATGCTTCCTGCCTTCAGTCCATTCTGATCTCTTCTCAGCATCGTCTCTGGGCTCCTTCCTAAATGGCTCTCATCATCCCTTCATTCCCACCTACACCCTTGCTGGGCTCTGCTTCGCAGGCCGGGATCCAGAGAGGGGTAATGCTGTCTGCTGGCTGCAAGGGGCCACGGGGAGCCCGTATTCACATATTTCTCCATTTGTGATCTTATTCTGGGCTCTCCCCTGTGAGGACTGTGTTATATTCACAGACCAGTTGGTCTCAAGTCAGCTGCACCTGGAATCATCTGAGAAGCCTCAAAAGTCATTGAGGCCTGGGTCTCTCCTCATTTAACCAGAGATGGTGAGGTCCTTGGCCTGGAATGTGGTCTGGGTGCTGGGATTGTTGTAAAATCCTTCCAGGTGATTTTACTGTACAGCCTGGCCATCAGCACCAACACCTGCAATTAGGGGTGCTCAATCTTGAGCTGGACCAGAGCCACCTGTAGGGCTTGGATGACAGATCACACTTCAGAGTTTGTGATGCAGTAGATGTGAGGTGGGGTCCAAGGATAATGCATTTTAGTCAAGGTCTCAGGGGATATGGAGCTACTGGTCTGGGAACCCCATTTTGAGAATTCTGCCTTGGTGAAACCAAAAGCCTAAAGAATTTAAATGACTTGTTTGACGTCAAACAGTCCACTGTGGATGGAGAAATCTGTTTATCCTTCTCCATGCCTGGCTGGGTGAGCCTGTGCGGAGGGCCATTATTACTTTCTTCAAATACTTCTGGTATTAAATGATCCCAGGGACTATACCTTCTCCCCATATCTTTCTGGGCTTATTTTCATATGCCTGTGTTTAACAGACCTGCCAGATCATAACCCCAGGGAAGGCAGGAAGGGAAGCACTAATTTAAAGTATTTATTTCTAGCCAGTTTGTCTCCCCCCACGCCAGCTTTCCTCCTCAGAACACCGTCTCTGCCTGGCTCATCAGCGTGAAGAGTCATTAATTAACATAGGCTTGGGAGCTGGACAGCCCTGGGTTCTACCCACAGCTTGTCAGTTCACAGGCTGTGTGGCCTCAGACATGTTACCTAGCCTCTCTGAACCTTTCCTTCTCCCACAGACCTGTGTCTGTACAATGAGGATTTTGAGAGGATTAAACAGCATGCCTGGGGGTGGGCTCAACATGTTGTTTTTCTGTCCCCTGTGCAGGGCGGAAGTAGGCTGCATGTAGAGACACAGCTGCCATTAAAACAGCACAGCCAGTCATGATCTTGCATGGGTGAGCACAAACCCCTCCCTGGGTAGGGCTGGCAGGCAAGACCCCCGACATCTACTTGGCCTCTCCCTGTTACTCTTGGGTACCATGTACTCTTGGGGACATGGGGCCTGAGTACAGACAGTCTTTTGCCAAAGAGGCCACAGCCTCTGCTGTGTTCCTGCCATCCTCTGACTCTGAATGGGAGGTAATTTCACGCCCCTGGCTCTTTGCACCCTGGTGATGAATGTGTATAGGAGACCTTGGCCCCTGTGGCCACAATCAGTACATAGGATGATGTAATTGAATTAGTATACACTGCAAATTTTATTAGAGGAAAGCAATCTAGTTCCAATTCTACTACTCTGAAATTGCTGGATTGTATCCTAGGGTAAGCTCACTGGTCGGCTGGGTGGGGACAGAAGTCAGGCTGTGGTTACTCTCTCTCTTGTTTTCATTGGGCATGATGAACAAAAGTGGACATAAAGTCCCAAGGGCATGGGATGCCTCCAGCTTGGTGGCGGCCATTGAGGAAAGGGCTGTGTGTAGAGGACTGTCAAGGGGCTAAGGGTAGAGCACAGTAGCAGCTCGCTAGAGAGGAGTTCAGTTTTGTTTTTCATATCTGACTCTGATATCTGTTTTCTCCACTCCCTCTACTTTCTCCTCTCTCTCATGTCTCTTTTCCCTTCTTTCCTCATGATTCATCCTCTATTTCTGCCCCTCTGAGCTACAAAACTTTGGGGAAACTATGAAGCCACCTTTGTGAGCCTCAGTCTTACTATCTGTAAAATGGAGTTGGTAGCACCTATCTCAGAGGGTGTTGCGGGGATGGAACGAGATGGGTACTGTAAAATGATTGGCACATAGTTAGGAGTCAACACAGGTAAGGAATCATTTTCACTAAAGCCCCTTTGGGTGTTTGAATGGATTGTCTGTAGGCACAAATTTACTAATTTCCTTCACTGAATTAGGCTTGGGCCCAACACAAGGGGTTACCACAGTCAGTGCTTAGGCAGCAACAGTCTGGCTGGGAAATGCACCATTCATAGACATTTATCTCTTAAAAACAAGGCAGAGAGTGACCAAGGACAAGTGGTGGTGGTGACCAGTAGTACTATGGCCCTCATGGGAGGGAGAAATCTTTGGGGACCTATGTGTGGTCAGAGAAGGCCGCCTGGGGGAGGTGAGGCCTTCAAGAATAGGTCAGTTGTGGGAAGGGATGAGCAAAGCAAAGAGACCAAGCATTTATCAAGTGCTTTTCTGATGCCCAGAACTTTTATACTGTCATTAAAAAAAAAATACTTATCTTAACTCTCAGAAATAGGCATTCTTTTCTCCCTTTGATAGTTGCTGAAACATCAGTGATAATGAGAAGGTAAGTAAATTGTCCAGGGCTACATAGACAGTAACGAGTGGGGTTGACTTTCAAACTGAGATCTGTCTGACCCCACAGATTTTGCTGATAGCAACCTCCATACTCTCCTGCTTCCATACCTTCTTGCCTCTCATTTGTGCCAGAGGCCCTTGTCTTTTGATTAAGAGAATGTAGGTGGGCCCATCTGTAGGCAAAGCCACTGCGGAAGTTTGTACTGTGTGAGTGTATGTGTGTGTTCATAGATGTGCTTCATATGTAATTCAGAGTCCGTGGATTACAATTTTTAATTTTTTTATTTCTTTTGATATATTTAGAGGATAAAAGTGTTTCTTTGTTGGGTAGCGCTTGTGGCTCAAGGAGTAGGGCGCCGGCCCCATATACTGGAGGTGGTGGGTTCAAACCCAGCCCCGGCCAAAAACTGCAAAAAAAAAATACAACATATTTTTGCCCATCTCCTGACTCGTACACATTGTACCTGATGGGTAATTTTTGATCCTTCATCCCCTCCCTCCTTTCTCCCTTCTGAGTCTGTCCATTATATCACTTTGTATGACCATGTATTCCCATTGTTTAGCTCCTGCGCACAAGTGGTATTTATTTTTACATTCTTGAGATACTTCACTTAGATAATGGTCTCCAGTTCCATCTAAGTTGCTGCAAAAGATGTTACTTCATTCTTTTTTGTGACTGAGTAGTACTCTTCGCAGGGTGTGTGTGTGTGTTTAGGGTATTTGTACATCTATTTGTCTATATATCTATGGACACAGACCACTCCTCACACATGTGGAGACATCATATTATCTGACTTCAAATTATACTACAAGGCTATAGTAACCAAAAAAGAAAAAAAAAGGTACTAATGTAAAAGTAGACACATGGACCATGTTTTCTTTATCCACTCATCCGTTAATGGGCAGTTGGTTGATTTCCTATCTGTGCAATTGTGAATTGTGCTGTGCCAAAAACACAGGAGTAGAGATGTCTTTTTGATATAACAACTTCTTTTCCTTTGCATAGATCCCCAGTAGTAGGGCTTCTGGATTGAACGGTAGATCCACTTTTACTTCTTTGAGGAATCTCCATGCTGTTTTCCATAGAGGGTGCCCTAATTTCCATTCCCACCTACAGAGTATAAGCCTTTCTCTTTCAGTGCATCTGCACCAACATCTATTGTTTTTGACTTTTTAATAATGGCCATTCTGATGGGGGTAAGAAAGTATCTCATTGTGGTTTTAATTTGCACTTCTCTGTTTATTATGGTGAGAGTTTATTCATATGTTTGGACATTTAATAACTTCTTTTGAAAAATGTTCATATCTGTAGCCTATTTTTTTTTTTGTAGAGACAGAGTCTCACTTTATTGCTCTTGGTAGAGTGCCGTGGCGTCACACAGCTCACAGCAACCTCCAGCTCCTGGGTTTAGGCGATTCTCTTGCCTCAGCCTCCCGAGTAGCAGGGACTACAGGCGCCCGCCACAATGCCCGGCTATTTTTCTGTTTTTGCAGTTCGGCCGAGGCCAGGTTTGAACCTGCCACCTCAGGTATATGGGGCCGGTGTCCTACTCAATGAGCCACAGACACTACCCTGTAGTCTACTTTTTAATGTGGTGGTCTTTTTTCTTGCTGATTTGTTTGAATACTTTGTAAATTTGGATATTAGTTCTTTGTCAGATGTATAGTTTGCAAATATTTTTTCCCATTCTGTAAGTCATCTGTTTCCTATGTTGATTTTTTTTTTTTTTTTTTTTTTTTTGCTGTGCAGAAGCTTTTTAGTTTAATTAAGTTTATTTATTTATTTTTGTTTTTGTTGTATTTGCTTTTGGGGTTTTAGTCATAAATTCTTTGCCTATACTAATGGTGAAACAAGTTATTTCTAGATGTTTATGGTTTGGGGCCTTACGTTCAAAAATCTTTAATTCATCTTGAGTTAATTTTTACATATGGAGAGTGATAGGGATCCAGTATCATTTTTCTACATATGGTTCTCCAATTTTTCCAGCACCCTTTATTGAATAGGTTATGCTTTCTTTAGAATATGTTTTGTCTGGCCAAGCAGACAAAAACATATACTAAAGACAACATAGAATATGTCTTTGTCTGCTTGGCCAGACAAAACATATTCTAAAGAATGTTAGAATTCTTTAGAATTCATATGCTAGGTCTGCTTTGTCTACAAAGATTAGTTGTAGGTATATGGTCTTATTTCTGGGTTATCTATTTTGTTTCATTGGTCTGTGTGTCTACTTTTACATTAGTAACATTTTTTTTCTTCTTTCTTTCTTTCTTTTTTTTTTTTTTTTTGTTAATATATCCTTTTAGTGTAATTTGAAGTCGGATAATGTGATGCCTCTATATTTGTTCTTTTCACTTAGGATTACTTTGGCTATTGGGGCTCTTTTTTGATTCCATATGAAATGTGGGATTCTTTTTTTCTAATTCTGTGAAAAATGATGTTGGTTTTTTTTATAGAGACAGAGTCTCACTCTGTTGCCCTCAGTAGAGTGCCGTGGTATCACAGCTCACAGCAACCTCTAGCTCTTGGGCTTAGGCAATTCTTTTGCCTCAGCCTCCCAAGTAGCAGGGACTATAGGCGCCTGCCACAAAGCCTGGCTGTTTTTTGATGCAGTTTGGCTGGGGCCGGGTTTGAACCCGCCACCCTCGGTATATAGGGCCGGCGCCCTACTCACTGAGCCACAGGCGCCGCCCGATGTTGTTGGTATTTTGATGGAAGTTTTATTGAATCTGTGAATCACTTTGGGCAACATGGAAATGTTAACAGTATTAATTCTTCCAATCCAGGAGCATGAGATGTTTTTCCACTTGTGCAATCTGTGATTTCTTTTGTCAGTGTTTTGTAGTGCTCCTTGTAGAGATATTTCATCTCCTTGGTTAAGTATATTCCTGGATTTTTTTTTCTATTGTAAATGGTACTGCATTCCTAATTTGATTCTCAGCTCAGCTATTATTAGTGTATAGAAATGCTACTGATTTATGTACATTAATTTTGTAAGCTGAGACTTATGTATCAACTCTAACAATCTTTTGGGAGAGTAATTAGGTTTTTCCAGGTACAAGATTATATTATCAGCAAACAGAGATAGTTTGACACCCTCCCTCCTTTACTGACTTGGATGCCCTTTATTTCCTTCTTCTGCCTGGCTGCATTGGCTAGGACTACTCTTAACTGCTTATCAAGGCAGCCTTATTTGGAGTGGGGTTCAAAAGAAGGAAGTTTAATATGAAGGTTAAAACCCACTTATAGCACAAGAAATGGGGAAAGGGGCAAGGGAGGGGAGGGGAGGGGGGAGGATGGATGGAGGGAGATGATTGGTGGGATCACACTTACGGTGCATCTTACAAGGGTACAAGTGAAAATTACTAAATGTAGAATATAAATGTCTTCATATAGTGATTAAAAGGCCATGAAGGCTATGTTAAATAGTCCAATGAAAATATTTCAGATTGTATATGAAGTCAGCACATTGTGCCCCATGATTGCACCAATGTACACAATTATGATTTAATAA
>CAUYRH010057453.1:0-10874 GCA_963574655.1 Perodicticus potto
GAGAGATGGACACTTATTAATCAGATAAGTACTCTGTCCTACAGAGTGTAAATTAGCTCTGCTTTATAGTATGGCTTTACCTCACTTCATCACAGACTGAAAGAAAGTTTCAGTTTTTATTTTTTTCAGAAAGCATGAAAAATTATTGATAAGAGTCTGGAGAAAAAACACACTGTACTATTTCAAGTGTATGCAGTAGAATGTAATGTAACTGAGCCCTTTGCCACGTGTTTTCCCCCCAAGTGTCTCCTATAGGGCCGTCAGCTAACTGTGTTATTTTCAGGGACAATGCCGGCCACGTTTGCACTGTAGACTGCTGCTGCCGAATCCTTTCTGGGGTCTTTCCATTAGGCAGCGAGCAGAGGCCTGTCGATCATGCACCCTTTGCCTGAAAACCCATGTAGCTGCTATGTTGTTCCTGGTAACACAATAATTAAGTAAATGAGGTGAAGGCTATATTAACTAGTTTGATGTAAGCATTTCAAATTGTACTTAAAATCAGCACATTGTACCCCATAAATGCATTAATGTATACATGAAAAAAAAGAAAACAGGACAGGTCCATCAGTCAGGATAATTAAATGCAGAGAGAAAGGTTTCCTAAGCCTCAGCTTTTATGAAATATATGCGGGCATAACATGCCTGATTTTAGTGATACGTTCATGAAATTCACACAGCCTGCTTGGAAACAATGGCTGAAGCCTGTTCTGTTGCTGTGGGTGGGAAGTGTATGACCAGTCCCGCACACATCCACCGCAAACACCAGCACTTTCCTAACAGTATCTCCTGGCACAATCAGGACCCACATCTCAGTACCAAATGGCCATGTTTGGATTAAAACGCTGCTTCCTCGGAGCCAGAAGTGGGTATGGGATTGGCAGAGTGGACCTTGCCTGCCTGCCAGGCAGCCCTCTGTCTGGCTGATGTGATGCCGTGTGCTGGGAGGCGCTCACGTGCATGTGACTGTGCTCCGACTGTGGTGTTGCGTTCTGAGTGTGCATACCTGCCTTTATATGCAGCATGTGAACATTTTCTGCCAGATTAGAAAGCTCACAGTTTACAGATAACAGGGTCAGGCACTCACAGGAGCCTGTCTCAGTGGTGGGAGTGACTCCTCATAGGGGGTGTGCTGTCTGTGTCACCCTGTCTCTACCCAATGCACTGGGTGTGCTGCCCTGGTCCTGCCAAACAAATCTTAGAAGGAAGATCGAGGGACCAAAGCATTCCTGAGCAACTTAACTGAATGCCAGAAAAAAGTTAAATGTTATCCATGGGAACACAAAAATATCAATCCCCTTATAGTGTAAAATTCACAACGTGCACTACAGAGTCAAAGATTATACAGATGAGACCATTGGGTAGAGACAGGGTGGCACACACAGCACACTCCAGCACTCCAGACGAGACCATCAGGTAGAGACAGGGTGGCACACACAGATGAGACCATCGGGTAGAGACAGGGTGGCACGCACAGCACACTCCAGATGAGACCATCGGGTAGAGACAGGGTGGCACGCACAGCACACTCCAGATGAGACCATCAGGTAGAGACAGTGTGGCACACACAGCACACGTCAGACGAGACCATCGGGTAGAGACAGGGCGGCACACACAGCACACTCCAGATGAGACCATCGGATAGAGACAGGGTGGCACAGACAGCACATGTCAGACGAAACCATTGGGTAGAGACAGGGTGACACACACAGCACACTCCAGCACAGCACACTCCAGATGAGACCATCGGATAGAGACAGGGTGGCACAGACAGCACATGTCAGACGAAACCATCGGGTAGAGACAGGGTGACACACACAGCACACTCCAGACGAGACCATCGGGTAGAGACAGGGTGACACACACAGCACACTCCAGATGAGACCATCTGGTAGACACAGGGTGACACAGACAGCACAGTCCAGACGAGACCATCGGGTAGAGACAGGGTGACACAGACAACACACTCCAGATGATACCATCGGGTAGACACAGGGTGACACAGACAACACACTCCAGATGATACCATCGGGTAGAGACAGGGTGACACAGACAGCACAGTCCA
Organism: Perodicticus potto; assembly: GCA_963574655.1. Classification (NCBI taxonomy): domain Eukaryota; kingdom Metazoa; phylum Chordata; class Mammalia; order Primates; family Lorisidae; genus Perodicticus; species Perodicticus potto. The sequence continues at coordinate 2,063 of CAUYRH010057453.1, forward strand.
GATGAGACCATCGGGTAGAGACAGGGCGGCACACACAGCACACTCCAGATGAGACCATCGGATAGAGACAGGGTGGCACACACAGCACACGTCAGACGAGACCATCGGGTAGAGACAGGGTGGCACACACAGCACACTCCAGATGAGACCATCGGGTAGAGACAGGGCGGCACACACAGCACACTCCCTATGAGACCATCGGGTAGAGACAGGGCGGCACACACAGCACACTCCAGATGAGACCATTGGATAGAGACAGGGCGGCACACACAGCACACGTCAGACGAGACCATCGGGTAGAGACAGGGCGGCACACACAGCACACTCCAGATGAGACCATCGGGTAGAGACAGGGCGGCACACACAGCACACTCCAGACGAGACCATCGGGTAGAGACAGGGCGGCACACACAGCACACGTCAGACGAGACCATCGGGTAGAGACAGGGTGGCACACACAGCACACTCCAGACGAGACCATTAGGTAGAGACAGGGCGGCACACACAGCACACTCCAGATGAGACCATCGGATAGAGACAGGGTGACACAGACAGCACACTCCCTATGAGACCATCAGGTAGAGACAGGGTGGCACACACAGCATACTCCAGACGAAACCGTCAGGTAGAGACAGGGCAGCACACACAGCACACGTCAGACGAGACCATCGGGTAGAGACAGGGTGGCACACACAGCACACATTAGACGAGACCATCGGGTAGAGACAGGGTGACACACACAGCCTACTCCAGACGAGACCATTGGGTAGAGACAGGGTGACACAGACAGCACACTCCCTATGAGACCATCGGGTAGAGACAGGGTGACACACACAGCACAGTCCAGACGAGACCATCAGGTAGAGACAGGGTGACACACACATCATACTCCAGATGAGACCATCTGGTAGACACAGGGTGACACAGACAGCACAGTCCAGACGAGACCATCGGGTAGAGACAGGGTGGCACACACAGATGAGACCATCGGGTAGAGACAGGGTGACACACACAACACACTCCCGATGAGACCATTGGGTAGACACAGGGTGACACAGACAAAACACTCCAGATGATACCATCGGGTAGACACAGGGTGACACAGACAGCACAGTCCAGACAAGACCATCGGGTAGACACAGGGTGACACAGACAGCATAGTCCAGATGAGACCATCGGGTAGAGACAGGGTGGCACACACAGATGAGACCATTGGGTAGAGACAGGGTGACACACACAGCACACTCCCGATGAGACCTTTGGGTAGACACAGGGTGACACAGACAACACACTCCAGATGATACCATCGGGTAGACACAGGGTGACACAGACAGCACAGTCCAGACGAGACCATCGGGTAGACACAGGGTGACACACACAGTACAGTCCTGATGACACCATCAGGTAGAGAAAGGGTGACACAGACAGCACAGTCAAGACGAGACCACTGGGTAGAGACAGGGTGACACACACAGCACAGTCCTGATGACACCATCGGGTAGAGAAAGGGTGACACACAGCACATTCCTGATGACACCATCGGGTAGAGACAGGGTGACACAGACAGCACACTCCCAATGAGACCATCAGGTAGAGACAGGGTGACACAGACAGCACAATCCAGATGAGACCATTGGGTAGACACAGGGTGACACAGCACAGTCCAGATGAGACCATCGGGTAGAGACAGGGTGACACAGACAGCACAGTCCAGACGAGACCATCAGGTAGAGACAGGGTGACACACACAGCACACTCCTGATGAGACCATTGGGTAGACACAGGGTGACACACACAGCACACTCCTGATGAGACCATTGGGTAGAAACAGGGTGACACAGAGAGCACAGTCCAGATGAGACCATCAGGTAGACAGAGGGTGACGTGGATAGCACACTCCAGATGAGACCATCGGGTAGACACAGGGTGACACAGACAGCACACTCCAGACGAGACCATTGGGTAGACACAGGGTGACACAGCACACTCCAGATGAGACCATTGGGTAGAGGCATAGGGTGACACAGATGGCACACACCAGACGAGACCATCAGGTAGAGACAGGGTGACACAGACAGCACCCCGGGAGACAAAAAAATGGTGTGGTTGGAAGGAACAGCAAATCAGCCTTCATAGTGAGAAACACTAGTGAGCTTGAAGTATCCATAGGAAACAGAGAAAGATCATCAAAAAATCATTTGTGAACTATGAGACAATTTCAAGAGGCCAAATATATGTGTAATTAGAGTTCCAACAAGGGGAAGATCAGAAGGGTAGGAAAAATATTAGAAGAAATAATGACCAAAATTGTTTCAATATAATAAAAATGATAAAGTCACAAGTCCAAGAAACTCAAAGAGCCCTAAGAAAAAGAAACATGAAGACAAAGAAAATCCTAATCCTCGTGTTCAAAGCAGAGTTGAGGACACAGTGGTAAGAGCAGCTGGAGAGAAGGGTGCGTCACACAGGTGGGCAGGCAGAAGGGTGGCTGCAGGGTTTGTACCTAGAGTTCTTCAAGCCGGAGACAGAGTGAGTCCACCCAGAATTCCACATCCCATGGAAATACCCTGTCAGCATGCAGGTGAGATTGTGGCTTCTCAGAAGTGCAGGCGCTACAGATGCCCCTGCAGCTGGGCTGTGAGGGCTGAGGGCCTGTCAGAAGGGGCAGGACGTCAGACAAGAGCCCTGGGAGTGGCCACTGCACCCATAGACACCATTTTCCTTGTTATTTAAATCACATTAAAATCCACTGTTTAAATGAAGTACTAATGGTATGTTGTGGGATTCAGAGCACAGTGTGGGTAGAGTGTGTGCAAAGCTGTGTCGAGGTGGAGGGACAGACAGAGGCCTTGAGTGTCCATGGTGTGAGGTCGTGGGAAGGCAGCTGTGGTAAGTTAAATATCAACACACTTGGAAGCCATCACTAAAACTACAAAACAAAGAATTGTAGCCAATGAGCCAACAAAAGAAATAAAGTGGAGCCATAGACACCTCCAGTGAACATACACATTAAAGGAGTCCCAGAGGGCGTCTGTCCTGCCTCACCCCAGCCCTGTGGGGTGGCTGTCCTCCCGCGGTGGCTGTCCTCCTGCCGTGGCTGTCCTCCCACCGTGGCTGTCCTCCCTGAAGTAGCCTTGAGAAGGCCTGGTGGCCAGGCCTGGTCTCAGACACCACCTTTACTGACTGGGGAAGCAGAGGACAGGTGTCCAGAACATTAACTGCAGCAGAAACTGGAAGGAATGTGGGTCTGGGTATGTTTTGGAAGGGAGCAGGTGTAGGGAGGATGGTCTTGAGGATGTGGGCAGCCAGGGCCCAGCATGGCTCCGTCTCATGTCTCTGTAGCTGAGGCCTCAGCTTCTGTGGACATAAGCAAGGTGCTTCTGGGGCCGGGACAGCTGAAAATCTCAGAATGAAAGCTCTTCAGCTGGCACTTCCTAATCATATGAACTCTGTCCCCACCACATCTTTGTGAGAAGTGTGTAGTTTTAATCCTGATCACCTGTTGCTGGAGGTGCCCATGTTCCACCCTTCTGGGCACCTGCTTGAATGCAAAGGCCAATGTTGGCTGGGAAGACCATGTTTTTCTCATTCAGGCCACACTTCACTCTGGGCACTTGGTCTGGTTGGGGTCAGGTGCTAACTTTTCAGGAAACCAGGCCCCTCACCTCCACCCAGGATGCTGCCCAGGCTGGGGCGATGCTGTTGTCTGACTCCCCAGGTCCATGGCGGATGCTACCCAGAGTCCTGTGGCTCTCCTGTTCTATGGCCGCCTCCCCCAGGCTACACTCAGCTGATGGGGAATGTCCTGCTGGGGTGTGAGTTGATCGCTCAGCAACTGCGTATCATTCATGGGGTCACAACTGCCCTGCCCAACCCTTAGACCATTGCCCCAGCTTTTCTTCTTGCTCCCATGGGCATCTGGTCAGCAATGCCTGGCTGTGTGTGTTCACAGGCTGGGCCACGGACACACAGCATCCTGAGTCTGTCCTTCTGGCGTCAGACTTCTCTGCCTGGCACATCTGTGCACACACAGCACAAGCAATGCGCCAATATTGGCTGCTGTGACAAACACTATTATCAACATCTGCAGTGGCGTAAACAGTGTAGATTTACTAGGGGAGGGTCTGAGTCCCACCTTCCCAGCCCCTCGAGACACCTCTTCTGGGTCTGCCCCTGCTGAGCTTTGTGGTGAGGACAGTGTGGTTCATGGTTTACTGTGCTCTGGTCAGTTCCTGGAGGTAGCTGTTGTCCAACCCACTGGGTCCTTTGGTAGTGAGGCAGGCGCCTTCAGCCCCAGTGTCCTGAGCCCTAAGGCTGGGCAGGGAGAGTTCACACTGCAGTCAAGGTGGGTCCCTAACACATGTTCCTGGGATGAGGCAGCCTGTCTGAGGGGCTCACCCTCCAATAACTTGTGGTTTCCTTTTGTGTTTCAGGGCCTGGAAGCAGAGCAGCGGCTCGGTAGGGAGGCGCGGCCTGGGGGACAACGCAGCCCTGGCCCGGGCCCTGCAGCGCTACCTGCCGTACTTGGGGGCTCTGTCCCGGGATGTGGCCGCCAACGCACACCCCAGGATGGAGCCTGGTGACCCCCTCAACGAGGTGACGCTTGCAACTCTCTTTGTGACCTGGGTTTGCTTTCTGCCCTCTTGGCACTATGGCTGCACCTTGACCTGGGCTCTTGGCCTGTGTCCATGGCTAGCAGGCAGTGTGGGGATGGGCCTCGTGGAGGGAATGTTCCCAGGTGTTGCGTGAAGGCCATTTACCCCTGAGACTCCTGGAAGGCTCTCTGGGGGGTCCAAGTTCCTCATTGGTTCAAGGTGTTGCAACCCCAGGAAGTTCCCAGGCAGGAGAACGGAGCTGACTCTGCCCTTTGGGAAACAGACCCATGGTAGCAACGGGCACTGAGAGCCCAGGTGAGGGAGGATGGGCCTGAGGTTGGCTGGAATGAGGTGGCACTGGGTTCCCTGCTGTCCTACTCTCTTGTGGCCACCGTGTCCCAGGAAAGCACATTCCTGGTGAACCATCCCAGGTGAGTGTCCCTGGTCAGCTTGAGGATGCCACCGGCTGTGTGGCCAGGGCCTGGGCATGGCAGGCGTAGGGTGGAAAGGACGATGTCCATCTGGCCAGTCTCAGCTGCAGGACACACAGGCTAAGGCTAATTTTATACTACTTCAGGGGATTAAGGCTGTTCAGAAGAATGTTTTAATAAAACAGAAATCTCAGTGAACTTTGTAGATGGAAAGGGGTACACGGTTTTCACAGCTTGTTAAACTGGAGCTGCCTGGGAAAAGGAAGGGCATCAGCTGGAAGAGGCATCTCAGGGCCTGTGGGGGTGGGAGGGTGGAGCTTCAGGCAAAGTCCCGAAATTGGGGTGGTTTCTGCCACACGTCACTCATGTGAACTGAAGTGTGATGTGTTTTTCTGGGACTGCAGCTGGGTTGGTGAGGGGCGAGGATGTCTGGGGCCTTTGCACATTCTCTTAAACTGTGCTCTCATTAGAAGAGTGTGTGGCCCCTGGAAATGTGTGGGAGCAATTTGAGCCAAATTTTGATTAGTTTCCTGTAATCAGCCACTGAAATTATTGCAGTAACCCTAGGCTGATAAATTGGGTAGTGCCATGCACCCAGGAAGGTCAGTTCCTTCCAGGGACACAGCTGAAGGGTTTTGCAGAGTGAATTGGGCCCTCATGGAATGTTGCTCCTGGCATCCGGGTGTTGGAACCTGGGGCTGTGTTTTCAGGAAGCAGCTGTGCCCCTACCTGGGTGATGACGGGGCGTGTTCTAGTCTGTGTCTTGGGAGCCAGCACCTGAGAACAGTGGGTCTGTCATCCAGCTGTCCTCAAGAGCCTCTTCTCCCATCTCGGCGTCCAGCCTCATGTTTGAGCAGGAAGGCTTCATGATAGTGACTGAGGCCTGTGTGCAGGAGGTGGGGGGTTCTAGACCACGTCATCACATGAGCAGCTGTTCTGGGGCCCCTGCAGCAGTGTCTTGGCCACATCTGAGTTTCTCCCGAGCTGGAAAGCAGGTAGCCAGGTCCCTGGATCAAACTGGGGGACCTGATGGAGAGTGGAGATCTTCAGTCTTCATAGAAGGGCCAGGCTCTGGAGCCTTGTGGAAGAGGGTGGGAAAGCTCAGGGATGACCCAGCACCATGTGTAGCCACCTCCACTCTGACGTCGGTCGCTCTGAGTGGTACCTCATGCAGCCTGCGTGGGAGAGCCTCGCACACTTCCCACTGCTTTTAAAAGCATTGCGGTTTTTATTCATTAACTGGTGGTGACTGAGCACCTCTGGTGGGCCAGACACCTTGCTAGATGTTGTGGGGAGATGGGTTTCACAGGACCTTTTCCTTGGAGAGTCAGGAAGGGTCAGTTGGCCTCAAGGATCCAGGCCTGGGTAGCCAGCTTTCCGCAGAGGCTCCCATCCAGAAGGAGAAAGCTGATGGTTTGGATCTGAGCCAAAACAGAAGGTCGAAGAATGCACATCAACCCTGCTGGGGCGACCTGCAACCCCGAGGATACAAACAAAAGGTACAGAACACATTACCAAGTGGATGGGAGTCCCCTCCCCCATGAGAACGACTCGCAGTATACTCCATACCTCCATATAAACAAGTGAGCAGAGTTCTGACGTCCTCTCACTCTACCCCATGGGAGAGACCCTCTAAAAACCATACCTCCTTCCCCTACTAGGGTGCCACAGCACTCTCCTGCCAGGCATAAAACTGCATAAAACTGTATAAAACTGTATATATTCTCTACCTGCAAGTTTGAACTCCTGGCACTCCCCTCCACTCTCACCCCGAGGTCTGGAGGCCTGTCCCCCATGGAGTCCAGATTCTTGGACATTTTCTCAAGGGTTGTGGACAGGGTGCGGACTGTTGCTGATCTGTGCTGATTTTCCGGCTTGGGAGTGGTGAGAGGAAAGTGAGCCAAGAGGTGGCTGAATTGGAGAGGCAGTCCCCTGAGGTACGGAGTGGCAGCCGCAGCTGTGGGAACAATGGCAGTGGGACTCGCACCCCTGGGGATGTTTTGAGGAGACACTCCCAGCCTCTCTGGGTGGCCAGGAAAAGCCGGGCGACTTCTCTGGTTGCAGCCACCAGCAGAGTGGACCGGCAATCAAGGGGCATGAAGGATATGCCTGAGGTGGTACCGGCCAGGTCAGAGCACAGGGATTAGAATACGCAGAGAGTCAGCCGACTCCCAGGGTGGAGGCTACTTTACTTAGCTTCAGACGCACCTGGCCCTCAGGGGATGAAAGCTGAAATAAAGGGCTGGAACTCACAGACTGAATCAGACCTATTTGCAGTCCAATGTCTGATCAGGGGAAAATAGCTGTGACAAAAACCAATTCTGCAAACTTGTTCTGTTCTATCAGCAACATCAGTCAGGGACAGGGCCAGAACTGAGTGAATCGCCCCAGCCCCTATCAAGTACCCAGGTTGTCAGGCCTCACCTCCCCCTGCCAAACAGTGACAGGGAGTGGAGGACTGGCTGAGGAGCCACAGACCTCCCTGTGACCCAGGCAGGCACAAATCTCTGGAGCATCTGCTCATTGGAGTAAACCGGGTCACAGCCCTGCAGGGTTACCACCCACTGGGTGTGACAGAGGGGCAAAGAGCGGAAGGAGGCATCAACCTTCCCAGACTAATCTACTTGCTGGGCTGGGTGGGGGGGGGGGCATCCTCCTGAGCTCACAGAGCACCTGAGGGAGTTATACTAGAGCTTCCAGCAGATCCCGGCTATCTAGTTGCCAGAGACTTTTTAACTCTTCCATTTGAGACCAGTGCTGGATGGGACAATTGATTGGGACCTCTTCAACAGGGCCAATCACCCAAGGACTTTCCAAAATGGTACCCTGGGTGTGTGGTAGTGGGAAGGTTTGATTTTGCTTTTCCAAGTGTGGGGGGGTGTGGTGTCTTAACTGCTGATATATCTCTACAGCTCAGATTTCAATACAGAGTAACTGATTCTCTAGGGTAAGACAAAGACCAGCTGAAAATAAGACAGAGCCACTTAACCCCACCACACCAAGAGGGTCCCTAGTTTCACAAGCAGTAGCACTTTATGGGTCCTTGGCAAAACTCTAGGGGAAAAGGTACAGACACCAGTCCCAGCTTTCAAGCAAAGGACTGGTCAATCACTACTCCTAGAACCCCCCAGCCCAACTTGTCCTTATCTACTCATCCAGCCAAACAGTGTAAAATTAATCATGGGACAGAATCAATGGAAAAGCTCTGGAAACGTGAAGAACCAGAGTAGATCAACTCCCCCCAAGGAACAATTTGGCAGACACAAATGATGATCCTATGCATAAACAGATGGCTGAGATGTCAGAAATCGAATTCAGAATTTGGATTGCAAACAAGATTAATTAAATAGAGGAAAAGTTGGATTTAGAAATTCAGGGTGCATTTCAAAAATTGTCTCAAGAAGGCAAGGAATTCAAAGACCAATGACCAAAGATTTTGACACATTGAGACAAGAAGTTGCAGCCCTCAAAGATCTGAGAAACACAGTAGAATCCCTCAGCAACAGAATGGAGCAAGCAGAAGAAAGGATTTCTGACATTGAAGGCAAAACTTTCAAATGCTCCCAAACCTAAAAGAGGAAGAGAAATGGAAGGCAAAAACGGATCATTCTCTCAGACAGGTCTGGGATAACTCGAAGAAAACCAATATTCACCTTATAGGGATACCTGAAAATGATGAAGTGGCATCACAAGGCACAGAGTCTCTTCTTTATGAGATTATGAAAGAGAATTTTCCAGACATGCCAAGAGATTCTGAAATTCAGATAGCAGACAGTTTCAGAACCC
>CAUYRH010057459.1:0-31855 GCA_963574655.1 Perodicticus potto
AGCGTGGACGGCAGTGGGGCTCCTCAGCTTCCTGCAGCGCGGACGGCAGCCGGGCTCCCCTGCCCACCGCAGCGCGGACGGCCGCCGGCCTCCTTGGCTTACTGCAGCGCGGACGGCCGCCGGCCTTCTTGGCTTACTGCAGCGCGGACGGCTGCCGGCCTTCTTGGCTTACTGCAGCGTGGACGGCAGTGGGGCTCCTCAGCTTCCTGCAGCGCGGACGGCAGCCGGGCTCCCCTGCCCACCGCAGCGCGGACGGCCGCCGGCCTCCTTGGCTTACTGCAGCGCGGACGGCCACCGGCCTTCTTGGCTTACTGCAGCGTGGACGGCAGTGGGGCTCTTCAGCTTCCTGCAGCGCGGACGGCAGCCGGGCTCCCCTGCCCACCGCAGCGCGGACTGCCGCCGGGCTCCTCGGCTTCCTGCAGCGCGGACGCGTGCTCGGAGCCCCGGCGAGCTCCCGCGCGTGCTCCCTACGTGAAGGCAGGGGATGGTGTCTGCACACACAGAGTTCCCCGGCGTCTGCTCTCACGCTGTCACCCCGGATTGCTCCCTGGATGCGTTCCTAGGGCTGCTGTAACAAAGCACAACAAATGAGGAGGGTCATAACACAACACACGTTTACCGTCTCACAGTTCGGGAGGCTGGAAGTCCGAAGTCAAGGTGTGGGCTGGGCGGTGCTCGCCCTCACTGCTCTGGAGGAGAAGGATCTCCTGCCTGTATTCCGGCAGTTCTCGGCAATCTCTGGCTTACAGATGCATCACTTCAATCTCTGCCTCCACTGTCACGTGATCTTCTCTACCCTGTTTGTCTCCGCGTCTTCAACGCAGTGTCCTCTCTTATAAGTACGTCAGTCGGATTCAGTTCAGGGCCCACCCTCCTCCAATATGACCGCATCTTAACTACTGTTTAGTGCGGCCGCAAGGTTTCTCCGCACAGTGAACCTCACGGGATGGATAAACAGACCTGTCACCTCTAGCAAGTCCCAGACAACTGCAGAGCCGTCCTCCAGCCACTCGCAGGCAGCCAGGTGGTCAAACCATGTTCAGATGAGGCAAACGCTGAGCTGTGACCATCCGTCTCCTGCCGTCTGCGGGCACCTTCCCTTCGTCTGTCTGTAAATCCTCTCTGACCATGCAGCAGTGCTCTGAACTTACTCTGGTTTGGGGGTGCTGCCCAATTCCAGCATCACTCTGTTTAGTTAAACTTCGTTAAATTTAATTTTAACAGATGGTATCAGAAGTGGGATCCCAAGTAGAGCTCCCAGTGACCCCAGGAACATCTAGTGACCAAGTAAGCTGCCCCCTGGGCCCTGTGTGCCCATCACTCTCTGGCAGAAACTGGAGATGCAGAGTAAATTCAGTCTAGGATTTGTGTTCTGAGGTCTTCTTGATCTGAATGATGTGTGGCAGTCACAGCAGGAACTGGACTGGGTGTAGGATCAGATTAGATCTGATAATTAGCTGGCTTGGATCCAGTTAGAGGCCTCGGTGTCTGACTGGGTCAGACAGAAACTGGCCATGAATGGCAGTCCTGAAGGGGCTGTGGACTCGTTTTGGGGAATTTGCAAAGTTTTTTTTTTTTTTATTGAATCATAGCTGTGTACAATAATTCCATCATGGGGTACAGTGAATTTGCAAAGATTTTTGCATACTAGTCCCTTCATTTCTTTTTCTTGAGTCCTTCGGTAAGAAAAATCATTGGCTGAGTTTATGAAAGGTCTCTGTGAACCAAAACCAGGATCCAGTGTGAAGATGGGTCCTCAATTCCTGACGAGCTGAGGACCATGCTCCTGGGTATGCCCGCCCCTGACGAGCTGAGGACTATGCTCCTGGGTGTGCCTGCTGGGTACAAACTGAGGACCATGCCCCTGAGTGTGCCTGCCCATGTGGGTATGAGGACCACGACCCTTGTTATACCTGCTGATGTGGGTATGAGGACATGGCCCTGGGTGTGCCGGCAGATGTAGGTATGAGGGCTAGGCCCTGGAAACAACAGACCCTGAAATGGTGACATCTTACTGAAGATAATTTAAAATTATAGTGTAACATTCTAAATGAGAAATATTCTGAAATGCATTTTAAAATGAGTGTTACCAAATTAGTTTTATCCAAGGATGCCTATTGATGTGCAGGAGCTTCTAAAAAAGATGTCAATATTTATACTGCCTTTTAAAAATACTTCATAAAAAACCAATAAAAGCTTAAGCAATTAATTGGTAAGAAAATAATGAAATGTACTAATCTTTTGGCTTAGTTACTATTTTACCCTAAGGGCTAAAACATCTTGGATGAAGTGTTTATGAAAGGTAGACCCTTGGGTAAAGCAGGCTTCTTCCTCAGAGCTATTCTTTTATAAAGGAAAGTTCCATCTGTAGGGTGCCTGCCTCTGTCCACCCAGAAGACAGGGAGAACTGTGTCACTAGAAACTCTTGCCATTGGTTTAAATTTACTTAACAGATCTTAACCTTTGTTCAAGGTGTTTTTCTTGCCATGTTGCCTTACCTGGACCTTTATACCTTTCTCCCTTGGTTTAGGCAAATGATGGTACAATATTTAGACCTAAAGTCTCAGTCATCTGCTTTTGGGGTATAAATTTTCTACTTTGTTTCCCTTAGGAGTCATCTCTTTAGAAATTTAGGGTTGCCTAGTTCACAACTGCCTAGGGCAACGAAAGAGGTGATGGGAAGACCCATCATCTGAATGGAGAAAACTGTTTGAAAGCTGTCAAAGGAGAATTCTTCCTGAAAGTTCTAGATCTTCTGTGTGTCTGTGTATTATGTGTGTTATGTGTACGTTAGAACATTTAGCAAATAGAACTACTGTTAAATTTTTGATAGAATAAAATAAGAATGGCTTTAGAATCTCCAGTCTAGTGGAATTCAGACATTTTTGCCTGGGTCTGTTGGTCAGACAGGATCCTGGTGTCTCTGTCCCACGTTTGTGGTCATCAAACTGTTACTTCTGTGATATTCCATACGTGCTTGATTAATCTGGGAGCTCATGTTTTTGGTTTTGACCTTCTAGGTTGTTGAATAGGTGGCCATGGGAGGCCTGAGGGCATGTTTTTGTACCACCAACTGCAAGGCAGAGCCAAGTCAAAGACGGCCCATACTCCCTAGCCCAGCTTTTCCCCTTGGCCATGCTGTGAAGGATCGACTCCTCCAGGCATCATCGTCACAACTGTCTCCTGTCCTGAGCTCTGCACCTGGTATATAAATTCAGGAGCCAGACTGGCTCTGCTCTTTATGGCAGTGCTGGTTGCCAGGTGGCTACTTGAGACCCAGGAATACTGGGGAAATTATTAGAGAAGGTACTTGTGTCATAGTTTCAAATTCTTTTCAGTAATTTAAAATCTTAAAGTTATATTGTATTAAATTAAATAATAGATAATCATAAAATATCTGAGTTATTCCCCAGTAAGAAAATACTGAAACACTAGTTATTAAATATAAGTCTATATACTTTGACATGTTATTTTTGTATGGTATAGAAAAGTCAAATATATTTAAATCTATTAATAAAACTTTGAGGAACGAATCTTTCTAAAAAAATATGAAATGGTTTTCTTCTGTAAATACGGACATAAAACAGTTCAAAATCACTTACTTTCTAGGTAATCATAGAAATTGGGATTACTAAGAGCTAAAATTATAGTTAATGTATATAATTAAAACTACTAGATATAAGATAACTAATCTTGTTTATAGAGTGTATAAAGAAAAACAAAATATACTTTTGGCAAGAAAAGTTGTAAAGGCATGAAAACATGTGTTAAAATCGTGTGATCTTGTCTAGTTTAAAAGTTTCTCAAACATTGTTTCAAATTGAATAAATGAAATAGATACAGAGAAAACTAAATGAATATAGACACTTGGACAAAGAAAGAGAATAGAACAAAGCTATAAGTGATTATAAAAGGTTTATGAAAATCTTGTGTGGTCAAAAGATGACTGTGATTAGATAAATTTGTTTATAAAATTTTATTAAAATTTACTTTAGTATTGATAATACAATATACAAAATTGGGTTTTCTCTTTAGAACAAGAATTTCATGTTAACAAGACAGTAAAATATTGTTATTCACTTTTTGAGTAAACTACAAAATAAAAAAAAAGGGACGAAGGAAGAGAGGCTCTGTCTCATGCTGTCTTTATAAAGTTTTTTGATTGTTTGAGGAACTGAGTCTCTATCAAAGAATTAAGGTTTTTGCTTTTCAAACCTTTGATTATCACTTTGGCTAACTGAATGACTATTGTTTTACAATGACCTGTGATCAAATTTTGATCGTTTTAAACCTTTGGTATATTTGACAAACTTCAAAAGTAAATTTCAAATTCTAAATTCAGTCTTTTTTACTTCCAACTAGCTTTAGGATGTTACAGAAGCCTCTGCAACATCCAAAAGGGAGGCAATAAACAGGCTTATGTGATCTGTTAAATCACCCAGGAAGCATTATCAAATAAGAAATGATGTTTATTCCTCAAGTTATGTTTCTATGGAAATGTTATTAATATATGTTCCAAAATTGTATGAGATTCCTAAAATTCTGATATGTTATAGTACATTATTGGCCATAAACTATGGTAGACTATGGAAAAAAATTTCCTCTTCAATTATGTCTTTAACTATGACTATTTAAGTCACTTCCATAGTTTATTTACTTAATTCTGTTGCATTTTTTAACAACTCTTTATAAACAATTGAAATCCCAGGGTGTTGTGACTTCAAGGAAGTTTGTGGAGAGAATGAAAAGGATGACACGCCCCTTATATAGGTTTCTGATAACTTTAGGATTCCACTATTTGGATTAGGTAAGAATTCCCAGAACTCTAATAAAAAGACTCACTGGTTTATACAACTGGTAACCCAAGCAGAGGTTGAATACTAAGAAAACACTTTGCTGGATTTTCATACAAAATCAACCAGTACTGAAATTGTGAAATACACAATTTGAATGAATTCCATGCTCCAAGTCAAATTACCTGTGATAAATCATCTAATAAACAGTGCTATGCATCTAAATCAGAGAAATAAAATTGGCACTTAAAGAGGCTATAAAAAAATGTTAAGCATGAACTCTTGGAGAGCCTGGGCACTGCCTTGTCCTTGAATCCTTAAAGCTTCCATATTTAAAAGATCGGTACTCGGCGACTCATCACGGAAAGATAAATTGATTCAAATGTGATGAGTGTTCCAAATTGCTAAAGTAATTTATGACTTGTATGGGGTTAGTCCGACCCCTAATCCCTGGAGACAGTTAGATCTTCAAGGACACTCCTGCTACCTGCTGGGCCATTTAAACACCTATCACGGGATTTCATTCAATTGTCATTTTCAGTGCATGTTTTCTGGTTGTACAGAACTTCACCCTTGCAAGAGGGCTGAGGCTATATATATTAGGAAATGTGTTTGTTTCTCTCATGGGGATTCCTGGAGAAGTCTCCAGTGATAAAGATACTTGTCTCACCAAAGAAGTGTAAAACAGGTATAAATAAGATATTACAGATACAAAAAGTATTAGGCAAATATAACTGAATTGACTGATTTCCTTGGTTAAAGGTATTGCAGATTGATACTAATAAGATCCACTTCCAGTGGAAACCATCAAAAGAGTCACAGCAAGGCCTATGTTCCTACTAAGAGAACCTCATGCGTAGTCTTCTCCTAAACTCTCCAAAGACTAAATGCTGCATGTCTTTAATGTATTATAGGAAAGTATATTTCCCAAAGTAAAGGAAGCTCTTCACAATCCACTGATTAACGACAATCAAATCCTTCATAATCTAAAACCCTGGGAGTGGGTCTTCTGCAAACGACACCATAGAAAGTCTTCCCTTGCTGCTGACGCTGCTGTAAAGGTTGTGGCTTCAAACCATGGGTCTGTACCCAACTCAGGAGGGCCCCTGAGCCTCCCAAACCATGGGTCTGTAACCTCACAACTCAGGGGGGCCTCTGGACATGGGTCTGTAACCTTACAACTCAGGGGGGCCCCTTGAGCCTCCAAACCTCTACACTTATTGGAAACCTTAAGGTAAAACTCGCCAGGGAAGTTTCTCTTCAGAAGCAGATGGCATCCTAGATGTGGACAGCTTTCCGGAGATCATGGATAAAGACTTCTCTGCTCTCATAAGACTCTTACCTCTCACTGTTTCCCCCTTGCTTAACCCTCTATTAACAATGACACTGGAAAAGGGGGTCTTTTTAAATACATCCATGGGGTATACTTTTCTTTGTGGAAAATTCCACAACCAACCTCATGCCTTGACAGATAAAAGATGAAGGGCCAGTCTGGGAGAGGACTTGAATACTACCTTTGTCGCTCTATAATCAGTCAAAAACACAACGTGGTGGGTTGCTCTTAACCTGCAAAGTAGGGCAGATAAAACATTCATCGTGAGAAGGGCTTCATCCTTCTGGGTGGATGTGCCATTTGTTTTGCTGCTTTTTCCATGGTTTGGGACAAATGAGGCAATGATTAGAAATGTATCACTTACAATAGGCTCAATACCAGATTATACTACAAAGCCTATGGCTGCACAATACACTTCTTTAAATTCTCTTGGTAAAGTTGTACTAGATGATAGAATTTCTCTAGATCAATCACAGGCTGCAATTTCTGACACTCCTCGTTCCACATGGGGGAATACATTGAGAGTTAGAGATTCCGTTTGTAGCCAACAGTCTTCTTGGTTGAAAAGCGTCTTTATGTAGCACATTCTTTGATCTAATTGTACTCAGCTGGGTTTATGGGGTCACACTTCAAAGTCGGGGTGTCATCCTTCTGGTAGTTGTAATGAAAATCTCCCAGATTTCTATATTGTCTCAAAAGTTTAAAATGTATTTACCCAGAAGAACAAAAATTATTTTGTGGGGAAAATGGACCAGAATGTCTACTGCAGCTCAATTCACAGCTGCCATGTTGTGGAAGCAACACAAGTGCCCATCAAACTATGAATGGATTAACAAATTGTGGTTATGTGCACCATGGAGTACTATTCAGACATAAGGAAAGATGGAGACTTTACATCTTTTGTGTTTACCTGGATGGAAATGAAACACATTCCTCTTAGTAAAGTATCTCAAGAATGGAGAAAAATATCCAATATACTCGATACTAACATGAAACCAATATATAAACAAATACATGCCCACATGAAAGGTAAAACACAAATAGGAGGGGAGAAGAGGGAGGTGGGAGGTGGGAAGACAGAGGGTGATTTGCAGGAGGAGGGAGGGAAGTTGGCAGCATCTCACCTAATGTGCACATTATGAGGGTGTTCAGCATGACCCCCGAGTGGAGGGCTCAACTACAGCTTGAACTTTTCCTTAGAATTGAAAACAATGTAATCTAAAAATTTGTGCCCTCATATTAATTTGAAAAAAAAGTTTGAAATGTTTGCATGCAACCATCCAACCACAGTAGAATGTCAAATGGTCTCTCTCAAACTGGAATGATAAAATTGCAAAGAAACATGTGGTCAGGTGAGACCAGAAACCCATAGGGATGGTATGTTAGAGTAGTGCCAAAGCCCTAAGTTTTATTCTCACTCTCACCTGCATGACAACCTGGCCAAAAATGGGGAATTGTTAAACAAAATGATGGGAGACCACTGTTCAGACGGAGTTCGTGCAGTAGGCCCTGATGTGCCAGACCATTTAAACCAAAATCACGCTACATCAGACAGAATCAGACTGAAACTTTATGGAAGTAGATAGAAACTAAAACAAACTAGGTTTCCTTCCTCCCCTGAAAATAGAAGATTCTAATACAAGGAGGGTCCCTTCTGTTCTAACCCTTACAAAAAAGCAACCTGAGGTCCTTATTCCCGTCTGATGAAAATGTGGGAATTGTTAAATTAAGCTTAGCCTAATGTTGCCTTCTTATATATTTTAAAGTCAGCAGAAATGTTTTCCTGCACACAGTGAAGTGTAACCTAACTTGATGCATGAATGGACTGTAACCTACTCTTATAACAGGCAGGGAAGCTCCCAGCCAATCCCAGAGGTGCTACTCAACCCCTGGGGGCCAACTGCTCAAACCCTGTTCAAAGCGAAATCCCATCTGTCAAGTTCAGCGGTTCAAGTCATCTCTTCCACTTTCTGTACTCACTTTCCATTTTCTATTCATAAATCCTGTCTGAGTACACAGCAGAGCACGCTGGAGTCTCTCTAAACTTGTTCTGTTTTGGGGGCTGACTAATTTATGTGCCATTCTTTGATTAGTTAAACTCCATTAAATTAATTTGTCTCAAGTTTTTCCTTTAATATTGTTTACCTCTGCAACAACCCTATTTCCAAATAGGGTAACATTTTGAGGTCTTGGGGGTTAGTACTGTGTACAGTTCATCTACTGAAGAACCTGCACTGGCTGCAGGACCTGTCCAGTTTTCATAGTCCGTGTCCTGCCCATTGCAGCCTCAAGATGCATTGTGTTCCTCCTGGAAACAGAACTCCCTACAAATTGACAATTAGACCCAAAGGCTTGATCAGACTCAGGCTTGATCCTCTCGATAAGATCATAGATGTTGTCGCATCAGGGGATAAAGAATGCTGAGTGTTCACTCCTTTTGAAAGTATTTTATCCTGAAATTGTAAATGCAATTTGAGGGCACAATTCAGCCCATAACACTCCTGTGGGATTATAGAGCATCTCATCCCAGAATATAGCTGTAGGGTACCAGAGTATGTCACCCCAAATATGCCTCTTTGGCATAAACATTACTTTGAGGTTATTTTGAGGAAAAAACAGACACAAGAGAAGCTCTGAAAATAGCTTGCTCTCTCTTTGTAACAAATATACATTTTAAAAAGAAATCTGCCTTTTAAAAGTGTCTCCCTCTCTGTTTCAAGAAGAAAAGCCTGACTCTAAATTATAAAGATATCCTGTCCATAGAGAAGGCACCAACTTAAATCCACACAAAGTACCTTACTATTGTCTACCTTGATTTTTCCTGGTCACCTTCCCATGCCTCCCCTTGCCCCGTACAAACTTCATTTATTTTAGCTGAAGATGAAATTTAAGCCCAGATTCTAAGCCCCCTTGCCACCTCTTTGGCTTAGCCGTCCCCTGGGCTTCTCCCATGCGTGTGTGAGGTTATGTGCACAAACACAGTGAAGAGACATCGGTGTGTCTGGGAGCCCTGAGCACTCCCATCCTGTGGCACCTGTTTCTCCGACTCTCAGATACCAGGACAGCACTTGTACCTTTTGTCTACCTTTGAAAAAAATTCAAGGCCAATGAATAAACAAGAATAGAAACGTAGGGACATTTTGTTTATTTCTATGGTGGGGAAAATATAACTCTACCTTCACAAAACCATCTCCCCACTCTACTCCCAGGCCTGTCCTATGATCAGGAAAATGAAAAGTATGAAAATAATTTCTTTAAAGCAGGCAAGTTGGAAGTACGCATTCACTGTAGTTCCTACTAGGTAGCCTTACAAAGTGCCCCCAAGCAGGGGTGCTAAATGCTGCCTGAGTCATCAAACAAGACCATGATTTTGCAAAACACATGATCAAAGTTAGGTCAACGTGGAGGGCACACGTTTTTTTAGATAGGACTAGGAGTGAGGGTGGAAGTGTATGTGTATGTGACCAGGTGTTTTGGGAATGTGTTTATGTTCAGATTATAAGGCAAAAACATGTAACTGTGGTGTCAAGTGGAGGACTACAAGCTCATGGGGTGTTTCTGGGCAGACTCACCTTCTCCTGAGTCCTGGAAGAGGCAGTGGATGCTCAGGTCAGCCAGCATATCTCCTTTGCACATGGCTACTAGAATCTGGAGCAGGAAAATATTTGGGGTGCTCAAAGGGTGCAAAAGTTCATAAGGCTTACTTAACAATTTGCATGAAGGGATTGACCAAGGTGACTTGAACTCTTTCAACAAAATTTATTAAGTATGGACCATGTGAGCATTATTATTCTAGAAGCAGGACATTCCTCAATAAGCAAGACAGAAAAAATATCCAGGGCACCCTCCACGGACAGGCAGGTTTTGCCTTGTGCAGGAGCACCCCTTGAGGGCTGCATATTTACCCCGAGCTCTGTTTGCTGAGTGTGTACCTGAGAGCCTGGGACCGCTGGGTGGTCTTACAAAGATTTCCCGTGTGCCCCTAGGGGTTAGGCCGATGGTCTCTCCTCACATAGATGGGTCTCTGATCTCAAGTGGGGTGAGTATCACAGTAAATAAGGAAACACCTATGAATGAGGAATGTCGCAGTGTGTGCTATAACAACCCCTCCCTTTGGCGCCCCTCTATTTCAGCCTGACTTGTGGTGGACGATTCCATGGAGGCTGGAGCCACGGATTCTCAACTCAGCCTGCGCCCTGCGATTCAGGCTTTTGTCAGACGCCTCTCAGGAGTCCTCGGCCAGCAGCAAGCCTGAAGTGAGGGCTGGTTCATGCTTCCTGGAGGAACTGCGAGGTGACAGGGACACCAGGAGTTGCTGGAGAAACACACTTGTCTCCAGGGTGTTAGCTGGGCGATACTGGGCTCTGTTCCAAGTGTGTCTCATCCTGTCCGGAGGCTGAGCCCCCCTCGTCCAATGCAGGGACCGTGGTAATACCTGTGTTGACTGACTGCTCGCCCCCTCACGTGTCTCGGATGCTTTTTCGAATCATCTGCCAACAAAACCTTCCATGCCTTACGTCCTTGCTTTTGAAGACATCTAGACTTACATAAGTTTAATAAAAGAGGACAGATACAGCCAGACAGAGACTGGGAGTTGGGAAGGGAAGGACGTCACCAGAGAGGCTTCTCCTGGGGGATGGCATGTGAGCCGGGGTGATCGAGAACCTCTTCAGTGAAAACCCTGCTTACCCTGTCACTGGGGCCCCACGTATTTTTGTTTTAGGGAAATAGTTGTGATAGTAACTTTCAGGTTTGGGTTAATGACCCCCTCCCTGCACCGAATTCCAGTATAATCAGTGGACAGCAGCCTTACTGAGGCCCAGGGCACTTGCTAGGGGTGGCAGGAAGGACGATACCCGGCCCCTTCGTCTTCCCTCCACTGTGTGTCTCTAGAGAGAGCATCTCAAGGGACAGCAAGGGAAGCTCCCAACGTGCCGCTATTTCCTGCTTCTTCCCAGCAAGGGTTTGAGGCATCTTACAATAGAAAAGACTGTCCAGGTTGGATAAGAGCTGGCCTGGGAGGCAGAATGGGTGATTTATGAAGTTCAAAGGGAAAATTGAAGGACCTCAGGTAAGTGAGACAATTCGAGTTTTGAAGAAGAACAGAGAAGGGAAACCCCATACATGTGTGAGGCCAGGGGTGAACTGGCTCTTGCCTCCAGCTCC
The DNA here is from genome assembly GCA_963574655.1 of Perodicticus potto. NCBI lineage: Eukaryota > Metazoa > Chordata > Mammalia > Primates > Lorisidae > Perodicticus > Perodicticus potto. Next base: position 11,293 of record CAUYRH010057459.1, read on the forward strand.
TCTCCTCATCACAGTGATGAAGTAGGGACATTTCAGAGACTGCATGGAGGAAAATGGTTTAATACTCAAATCGCCCTTTATCTCTGCAATTCTTTCTTTTTTTTTTTTAAATACATGTATTTTATTATTCTTCATTACATTATTCCCCCCCCCCCACCCTATCTCTGCAATTCTTAACTGTTCTCAGCCAATGCAGTCACTCTTCCCAGGAACACTGTGGCTCCAGCAGGCTTTTGCAAGGCAGAGCACTTTCTCGGGTCTGTGGAGGCAGTTCAGGAGCTGGGATTTAAAATGAATCTTCCACCCCACTGTTCTCAGTTTTTGTTCCAGTGTGCTCACCCTGGTATCTTTCGGGTGACCTTGCTTCATGCCTGAGCTGTGGGATTTTGTAGTCTGTGATGAATGACGTCCACTCAGACAAATCAAAATAAGCATGCTAGAAGGTCAGGCTGGTGCATAGGCAGCTCATTTTATACAATAAGTTGTTTCCCACAAGTTCCCTATAAATTGCTTCTCTTGACTTACTTTTTTGGAGGAGGCAGACACCATCAGTCAGCCTGTCCAGCCGATTGGTCACCATTTGGTAATATGGTGCTCCAGCCCCTTGGTATTGTATATAAATGTAGACACATATTTTGGGAACTTACCATTGAAAGAGTCACTAGTAACATGAACTCCTCTATAGCTGGAAAGCGTCCCGCGCGTCCTCTATCTGTGACCTCCCCTGTGTCCACCGCCAACTCTGTGTCCCGCCATCCGACACTCTTTTGTTAGCACAGCAGAGTTTCTTCTTGGGAGCACTGCCTGACATATGGGTTTTTGTCTGCTGAATTCTTACCAAGTGGGACTCATTTATATTGTGATATTTGCTTTGGCCTGATGATTCTCTAGTAAATTCTGGACCATTACACAGAGGTCAGTGATTTAACTGGGGGCAGTTCAGGAAGTAGGTTTGCTTCATTTTGCCTTCCCACTTTTTTTTTTAAATTTCTTTTTTAATTGTTTTTTGAATTTTAAAATGATATTTGTTTTTATATTATATTATTTATTTTTTGAGACAGAGTCTCACTTTGTTGCCATTGGTAGAGTCCTGTGGCATCATAGCTCACAGCAACCTTAAACTCTTGGACTCAAGAGATCCTCCTGCCTCAGCCTCCCAAGTAGCTGAGCCTCTAGGCACCTGCCACAATGCTTGGCTATTTTTTTAGAGATGTGGTCTCGCTCTTGCTCAGGCTGGGCTTGAACTTCTGAGTTTAAGTAGTCCACCCACCTCTGCCTCCCAGATTGCTAACATTACTGGCATGAGCCACTGTGCCTGGCCTAATAGTGGTTTTTAATATAAAAGTGACTATAAAAGTGACACATAGTTATGATAAAAATATTCAATCCCCCAGAGTTAACTACCCAGAGGTAACTACTGTAAAATCTCTTATGTATCCTTCAAGAAGTTAAATAAATGAATTTAAATAAGTCCATATATTTAATATGAATTTGATTTTATCTTACATAATCTTCTGCAACTTAATTTTTTCTCATTATAACAGTACATCTTTTTCCCCTCTTCAGAGGTTGTTTTGTGTTCTTCTCCTTTTGCCACCTCCTATGAAAATCTCAAGTGGCCACATAGCGGTAAAACTTGTGTGGGTAGAATGGGGAGAGACCCAACTAGCACTCAGGGTTTGAAGGAACAGGGTTAAGTTTGCAGGCAAAGAGACAGAAGTAGTGGAATGTGTTTGGACCTGGGGTGGTCTTTGGAAGGTCCAGGTATGAGTGAGATTGCTGTAGCTGAACTCAGTTGACGTGGGTGATAACTAAGCAGCCCCATTTGAATTTCCTTTCCTGTGCAGTCATGATGGAATAGCTGCAGTTGTGTATGAGACGATATGAGGTGGTGGGACAGATTATTATTATGGCAATAATTGCTGCCAGGTATTCGCTACCTGCTTTTCAGAAAATGCTCACGTAGGGTCTGACACACACTTTGCACTGTGCTTGCCTGACCACAGATGCCACCAGATAGATTGAAGCAACCACATTTCACAGTTAGAAGGGGGAAGACTCAGAGAAGGTGAGTGACTTGCCCAAACTTTGGCCCCCATCCCTCAGACACTTAGTTGCCCACCTAGAATCCACACTCTTTCTCCCAATCGTGTTGGTTTTGTACAGCAACATACTTTTTAAATTAAAAAAAAATCTTTGCAAAGGAGAAAAGCATGTTAATATAATATAATAGGAAAAAACTATAAAGGAGAAAGATCAGCTGAGCTGACAACATTCTCACTGGGCTTTGAAGCTCAATCATGCCATCTCCTTTCAGATGTTTTATTTATTTTTTAATGAAGAATCTCATGATATAGCTAAAATGTAAATGGAGATTGGTAAACACAAAAGTTTTATCCTCCTAGTCTGGGTGATTTGACATCCCCTCATGCCTAATTTTGTTTTATCTGACTCTGGTGTGTCCTGAGCATATAACTGTTTGAGTTGTTCATCAAAGTGAGGTGGTCATCTTTTAATTTCTAAGAGGAATATATATTGCTTTAATGTTGTAACTCCCAAAAACAGCCTAAGAGATTTTCCTCATAAAAGAGATATAAGCACATGTGCTGTATGCAAGCAGGTCCACCTTTGGACTGAGACAAATATCTAGGTTTGGGCTAAGGAGCCGCTCCATTTGCTGGAGCGCCTGTGGAATGTCAGGAAGCCCTGACTGGTCTGGGCTGGTGCACAGACTCCTGAGATTGAATTAGTCCAGGCAAAGCAAAGAAGGCTCCTGGTGGGAGCAAGTAGAGAGGCTGACAATTCTCTGCAGCCTTTGGCGGCTCTGGTATGGTAATGGCCGAGCCCAGCAGTGAATAACCTAATCAAGGCACTGAAGGAAACAGAAGCCCTCTGCCCTGTTTGATTTCTTCCCATAATGATATAAAGTACAGTTTAATGAAGTCAAAGAGGTCCCGGGCCTCTCGGTGTGTCCAGGCCTTTGGAGGCCTCACTATTGAGTCAGCTGCTGATGTTCATTACCAGCCGGCCGGCTGCTCTCCGTACCAGACGGCAGACCCCGTTCTTGAGCTGCCTTGTAGCTGGAGCTTTCCAGGGCAGTTTTCTGGTTGCTGCAGCCCCTCCTGCATTTTGTCTACATAAATTAGACCTTGTGCAGCATATTGGCCTGTCAGGGGACTAGGAAGAAACTGTATATTGTTTCTGGCATCTCTGAGCCCTTCTGCCCCTGACATCTGCTGTGCCTGTGACAGGGAATACATTCTTGACTCATTATCCGAGCAAGTGGAATCCCACCCTGACAGGACCATTAATCAGAATCAAGCAGTCCGGCAAATAAAAAAGAGAGAGAGTGAGCATGCATGAGAGAGGGAGAGAGAAGGAGAGAGAGACTGAAGAAAAGAAAAGACACACTCTCCAGCTTCAGCTCTGGTGTCACTCAAGGGCCTGGACAACTAGCAATCCATCTTTCTGAGTGACAGTCCTGATGGATGGCATTATTTATGCTTTTGTGTATTAAAAGACAGCTCTGGCACTGGCTTGTCATTTTTACAGAGGTTTCCAAAAAGTTGAAATTTAATTTGGTGGAAAAGGAGGGCAGAGATCAGAGGAGGCTGTTGAGTTGACAGTCTGCAAAGGCAAGAGAGGAACTGAGGGCATGTGAGTGCAGTGATTCCCAGGACAGAGGTGGACGGTGGACGTCACCGTGTGGACATGGAGAGGTGCGTGGAGGTGCTGTTGTTATGGCACCATATGTCCGGACAGGCTGTGGGTCTCTGCGGCTTTGAAGTTAAGTTCAGCCTGTGGTCATTTTATTGAGATGGATGTTGAGTTTTTGCTGAGAAAAGAAGCAACAAAATACACATGAGTGTTTGAGAATTTATTTTGCACACATATGTGGAGATGTGGAGAAACTTTAAGTGATTTATTTAAGTGATTATTTTCACAAATAGAGCATTGCCCCAAATTGGAACTTCATAATATAACTGGCACGATGTTACCCGGTACATCTGAAGTACTGGATAACAAGGGCAGGTAATTTACCTAATCCCATGGATGAAACCACCATAGTGGGCTGTGGATGTGGATGAGTATGAGCATCTGTGGAGTATAGAAGGACTTACAGATGCATCAGGGATAAATAATTCTGTAGCACAAACTTCTCACATCCTGTCATCTCTACAACCTAGAGTAAGACACAGGAGGGAGAAGAATAAAGGCTATAACTAAGAGATTACAGCAATGCATATTTTTAACCTTCATTTATAACTCCATGTTTTTGAATGACCTTCATGCTTCCATGGACATCTGCTTTTGAACCAAACAGCCGGGTATGCATCATTTGGATTAAATTAACAACACAAAAAACTTCCAGTCCTTTATTTTGTACTCTCTTTCTATCCTGGGCACAGCTGAGCCTTCCTACATTCTCCCTGAGGCTCCCACACACTAGGAATTGAAGCATTCTTGACATTCTCTGGCAAGGCAGCAAAACCCAGCAAAACCCAGCACTGAAGGGAGGAAGCCTGTAGGTCAACTGAGCCCAGTGTCAACCTCCAGCCTCCCACTGGCCGTTCCTCTCTCTCAGTCCTCTCCTCTTCTGGAAGGAGGTGTGCAGGGGAAGAAGTGGATGGTGTATGGACAGAAGGTCTATGGGGAAAGAAGTGGAGGAAGTGTATGGACAGAAGTAGATGGTTCTTTTGCCACAACCACCTTAGGAGATGTCTGCTCTAGACCTTGGCCCTGAACTATCATGGGAGGTTATATTATCTGGGAATATACAGATAACATGGCAGTGGAGGGCAAAATATTCTGCAAGGTAGACTGTTTCAAGTGAGGGTGAGATTTAGTCTTAAAAGAAGGGCTTCAACCAGGATAAGGGTGGAACAGTAATAATTGTATCATTCCAACAGCTTTTCCCATTTAGGGGTCACCTGTTCCTAACTTGTATGAACATGCTTGTCAAAGACATCAAATTCCAGTGTCTGGATTAGCAGGCATTAGACCAACAGATGGCCAGTCAAAGAGTTGTTGGCCAAGCTCAGTGGAACAAGTATGATAGTCAAAGAATCCTCTCAGGAGGAAGAGTTATTGTGTTCTTGTGACAAGAATTTAGATTTCCTAAGCTATCTCCACAAAGCTAAGAGAGGTGAACTCATCTCCAGCAATGTAACTTTTAGACAGGTCAATTAACATCAATTAGCCTCAGCTTTTTCGCTGGTAACATGGAGATAATCACATTTTCTTTAGAGGGTCATTACATAGAAAGTACTTCACCTGGCACATTGCTTGGACTAGAGGGCTGGGTGTTCAGGACATGGATTTATTAGTATTGTCATCATCTGGTACTCAGAAGATAGGTTAGCACCAATGGACTGGCTGTTGACCCAGGCACGGTAAGAATCTGTACATAGTAACTCTTCCCAACCACAAATGTCCTTTCAGGTAACTGTCGTATAAATGACTCTATGACTCTATCATTTTTCTCCAAATGAGTATTTCAGTTTGAGTATACCAAATGTTTTAGTCACTTTTATCAAGAATAATTAGGAAAAGAGAAAGCAAGAAAGAACAAGCACAGAGATTTCTGCAGTGGTGCTCTAAGGGAGGAAGAATTAGAGACAAACCAAACTTGGCTGTGGGATACAAGACTCAGCGGAGTGGGCAAAGTGAGGCTGGAGTGCTCTGCTGTGTTCTCTGAAGTTATTGGGGGTGGAGGGGCCCCAGCATGGTGGAGGAAGAGTCCAAGTTCTGCTTCATCTCTAGGTCGGTGGGACTCAGGAGACAGAAGAGACTCAAGAAGAGGGAGCCAAGGGCCATGAGTCATCACAGACAAGATTCTGAACACCTGGGAAGAACAGCCACTGGGGGGAAAATCCCTTGTCTATATTGTCTTTGCTGCTCATTAAAACACATTTCAAGGCATCTCTGTCTAACTGAGAGGGAGGGAGGAGCCTGGAAGCATTCTAGTGTGATGAAGCGGGGGAGAGTCAATGGAAGTCAGCTGTTGGGTAGCCAGAGGTAAAAACCAAACATCTGCAAATTTTGCTTCGGTAGTCTATTTAGTAGATTGTCTTCATCATTTTAGCAAACCTAAACATATTCCTAAAGGCTTCCATTTATCTTTCTTATTCCTCTATTTTTTTTCTATTTGTTTCATAAATATAGCAGAACTTCTATAAATTGACCACCCAAAGGACTATGACAAACTGGCCAACATGTTGAGGTGGTCAACACAAGGACCTTGCATTGAGTACATGTGGTGCATGTCCCATCTACGAAAATTAGAGCAACTTAAGGAGGTGGTACATGTAGGGAGGTGGTCAACTGTGGAGGTTCCACTGTATTTTATGGTTTTCATTATGCATAGGGAGGAAATGCTACAGACATTGGCCCAATTTTTTCCAGGTGGGGTAGGCAGGTGACTTCCTTCTGAATAGGTGACCTAATTACTAGTGGAATGGACAGATGTGTCACCAGCTGGCCCTGACTCCTGTTTCAGATCTTCTCTAGGCTAGTCCAACCATCATAAGTGAATTATTTAAACCCCCTCCTCACCCGCCTTCAACCCTTGCTCATACATTTAAAAATCCTGATACACTGCTTTGACGGGTTGTTGAAAAATGTATGCAAATTTTTTAACACAGTGTCTGGCCCTTGCTATAAATGGTTTCTATTCTTATTATCACATTCCTGCAAGAGCAGTGATCAAGTACAAATGGAAAGTCTCAAGCTGATATATTTTGCTTGATGGAGAGTGAGAGAAAAAGCCATGAGGAACTGGAAGATGAAGGAAGTCATCTCTGGAAGGCATTCTATCATCATTTGCTCCCAGATGAGTGATTGTCTCTCTACCAGATGCCAGAGATGCAGAGGGGAAAAGACATGGTCCTCGTATCATAGTTCAGTGGGGGAAGTAAATGCACAAACATACTATGTTTAACCCCAGTTGCAGATATAGGGACGGGGAAGAGAAAGCCCTGCATGGGAGCCTCCCTAGGAACCTCTGTGGCCTTGTTAGCTGTCCTGTCTGGCCTGCTCTGTACAGAGTTTGGAGTCATTTGTTACCTGAAGGAAGGAACTCTTTCTGTCTTTCAGCTCAGACATTCTAAACCCTCAGTAGCTAGCTAGGACAAATCTCTATTAGGCAGACGGTTTGCTTCTGAATCCCTGAAGTTCATCTGGTGGACTCAGCTGTTTGTGGAACCCCAGGGAATTATTCATTAACATCAGTAAGAAATGCCTGACTAACATCTGGCTTGTTGGGGGCTGGGCTTGGTTAATCCTACTTGGAACAACACCAATATTAGTTCTGCTTGGATTAACAGCAGCGCTAATGATGACATAAGACTCCTACTTCATTAGCCCAATGAAGGGAAAATCTTGCATGTTCAGCCCGAGCCAGTGAAGAGTGCCCAGGTCCAAGACACAGGAGCTGAGCCTAATGCGTGGGTCGAGCTAAATAGGCAGAGGAAATTACCCAGGCATGGAGGGCCGGCCGTGATGGTGTATCACAGGGATGCCCTGAGCACAGGCAGAGGTGGTAGGGACACCTGAGTATTTAGGAAGTTATTTTAAACAACCAGATAGCTGCTTCGGTTTTCATGTCTCAGTGCTCGCATGCCTCCTGATCAGGGAAAGATGGCCAGTGTTCAGGGGAATAAAACCTTCCACAGTTGGATTGAAGTTCGTGCTCTTCCTCTCTAACTCCTGCCCTTGGCCTCAAGCACATATGTACTTGCAGACAGCTTCTCCATTCTCCATTCAAACCGCAAATGTGTAGTAAGTATATGTCATGAATTTCACAAAACACAGGGACAAAGTGGGTGTGGCTTCCACCTCCATGAAACTCTGATTAGAGTTGGGTGGGGGCCCAAGAGGTAAGCAAAAAATGGACAATATTGGTGTATTGCAGATGGAATGGTGGTTCCCCAAGACTCAAGCTGGCCCCGGAGGGTGGATGAGGAAACACCTGAAGCCTGGAGGAACAGGAGTTATCCAGTGGAAGAACCTGGGGTTGGGGCTGCCCGGACAGAAAGGAGAGCTACTTCATACCCTTCAGAAGAGGGATGAGAGGCCTTTGGTGAGGTTTGCAGTAGAAGTGGAGATAGGGAGAAACAGGTGGGAACTATTCTTCACTAGCCAGCTGGATAGAGGCGTTTGTCACATCCCTTTCACAGATGATATCTTTGACTTTTTTTTTTTTGAGACAGAGTCGCACTATGTCACCCTCGGTAGACTGCCGTGGTGTCACAGCTCACAGAAACTTCAAACTTGTGTTTAAGCAATTTTCTTGCCTCAGCTTCCCAAGTAGCTGGGACTACAAGTGCCTGCCACAACACCTGGCTATTTATTTGCTGCAGTTGTCATTGTCGTTTAGCAGGCAGGGCCAGCTTCGAACCCACCAGCCCTGGTGTTTGTGGCCGGTGCCATAACCACTGAGCTATGGTCACTGAGTCAGATGATACCTTTGAAACTCTCTCTCTAACCTAGAAGCCTGGGCCAAGAAATTCACTCTGGAGAACTGCTAAGTCCTTCCAGCCATCATGCACTCACTGTTGCTTCTCAGGTTTGAGATATTTCACTAAGCTTGTGGCTTTGTGGCTTGAGTTCCAACTCCCCTGTACTTCTTGTTTCTCCCATCCAGGAAAAGACATTGGGAGAGCAATGACTATTTCTGCTGTCATTCTCACCCAGACATGACCAGGACACCAACCAGGGCTGCCACATCAAGAAGGGCGCAGGGCCAGAGAACACTCGAGTCAAGAGCTCCCAGGGAGAGACAGGAAACCCCTTCTTTGGCTGCCCTAATAGTCAGCTTCCCAGACTCACCCAAGACCCAGACCCCACGTAATAAAGTTTTGTCTTTTTTTATATCTCAATTGTTTCAGTAACACTTAAGTCTCAATTGCATATATATGCAATTATAATTGTGAGGCTGTTTAAGGATCAAAAGAGTCAACAAACTTGCCTTGACTGTCTTATCAGACGCCGTTAAATACTTCCAGGGCTGCAGAAAGTACTTCTCCTTTTGTTTGCATATCGTATTAAGGGAGTCACTACTGTTAAATGAATCCAGTAGCCCCACATGCTCAGCATGGGCTCCAGATCTCTAGCAGCCAACAGAATTCATTAGTGTCGGGAGAGGCTGTAGTCTTATTCCAAAACCAAATATCTAGTTAAGGGAGGATTTGAAGACTACAACTTAATTTCCCTGAACAAACAGAAAGCAGTTTGCTAGTAGAACTTTGCTGAGTTTATTGCAATTGACAATATTAAAATTAAAGGAAAAAATTGGTGTTTTGTTGGTTCTGCTTTTCACAGACCTAATGATATGGAAAGAGACAGTAGGCGAAGGCTGGTGATATTGTTGTATTTTCATATTTGTGGCTGAGAGCAGGTGTCAGAGGCCCACGGTGGCTGCTAGCTCTGCCTGCTCCCTTCACAGCAAGAGAATTATGAGAGGGGGACAGAGAGACAGCCACAGAGCAAGACCTGAGCTCTGAGTTACCCCAGTTCTGTCCCCAATTCATGAATGGTCCCCAAAGAGGAGGTTTGGACTACCCTGTACCAACCCCTGGTAATAAGAGCGAATGGCTATGAATCTTTAGTAGGTTTCTGCAAATGTAAAATTTTAATGAAGGATCAAATGGAAGCATAGAAAGTCCAGTTCTCAATCTGGGATTTCTTGGCAGTATGAAAAATATATTCCATAAGGTCTAGTTTAGGAGGTGAATGGGTAAGTTTAGATTCTCATCGGGAGCAAGAAGCTGGCAAGACGTAATCACTGCTAGTTAGAAGAAGAGTCATTTCTGAGTCCTCGTGTAAAGAAGGCTATCTGAGGTATCACGAGGATTCTATAAATTATGAAAGCCAACATTGTTTTCAAGGGGATAAGTTCCAATTGGCTATATTTAAATAAATTATATACAGCATCCCTTTAGTTCTGAAACTGTGTGAAGTAGACACTGTCCCTCTTATAGAAGAGAAAAGTGGGACTTACTGATTTTGAACTTTTCAGTGTAACTTACTGAAAGATACACAAGTAAGCATTGGTACTGGCACTACGATTCAGTATGTTTGATTGCAGTGCTTGGTTCTTATCCACTATACTTCCCACAGGCCATAGGAAAATGGTCTGGGGTTTAATGATTAATCATTATATAATCTATGAACCTGCCCTTTTCATGTCATTTTCTGGGGAGGGGGAGGAGAAGTTGGAAACATCAACCAGATTGTCCATTGTGGGTAGACAGCCCTCCCCTCACTGCCTCCCACCTCCCTCTGCATAGGCTGTGGAGGGGTTAATGCCTTCTCTATCCCAGATGCTGCCTGCTGTCACCCTCCTGCACAGGGCACACACACACTGGACCCTGAAGGAGTCTCAAGCAACTTTCCCGCAGAGGCTCTGGTAACAGGTTCAGATTGCACAAAGGTGAAGCAGCACTCGGGTGGGAAGTCGCGGGTCTATTGTGAGGTCCCGTCAGTGTAGGATACACCAGGGCTGCCCAGTGCAGACCCCCAGGTGTCCTCTGTGGACCCGTCCTGAGTTTGCAGAGGGTCCTTCCTCCTCTGTTTGCCTCTGAAATGCAGCCAACCCTACAAACCTTTTATGTCCACACCCATTTTTATTCTGACACACTACCCCTCCTTTAGAAATCAATACATCCTGATACTCGCTTTGTAAGTTGCCCTCTCTCTACTGCCTATGGTGACTCCAGTGTCCTTCTTCTGCCCAGTTTTCTTGCTCAAAGAGGGAACATGTGAACCGTAGTGTTTTGGGTAAGGATCGGGTAGGGCGGGTGCACACACAGAGGGTCTTTTCACTGTTCCCCTAAATATCTGAAACATTAGTTCCATCTAATTTTACAAAAAGGAACTTATTTCATCCCCCAAATCTTCACTGTGCATTGTGTCTGCATAAAGTAGTGTTTTTCTTCCTATTAATATAACTTTGACCTTACTATGCCAAAAGAACACTTATCTGCAAGCATTGCCCAGACTCTGTGGATTATGTTTCTGATGTATTTTATACTAATTTGACTTTTCCCAAATCCATGGACTTAGCCAATGAGAGCAAAAGGGGATCTCAAAGGGTGTGTGTTTTGTGGAGAAGTGTGTGTAGAGATCAAAATCATGTGGTTTATAACCTACAGAACCATGGTGGTTACTCACTGGCTTATTAAGTCTTAGCTTCTCGGGTTACCTAGAATTATTGTTCTCCTACCTTGCTCTCAATGACAGTTTTAAAGTAGAACTCAATTTGGACTTATCTTCTGAACCCAGCAGTGTAAATCGCCTATCTTTGTGGTTGTGAATGCAGGGTGCTCCTGCTACTTCCATATTCTGAATACAGGTGGGCGTTGGCCCCTCAGGGGGTTGCCTCCCTGCAGACCCCCAGTTCCTGGTTGAAATGCTGATGTAATCCCTCTGCATTAGTTTCCTAGAGCTGCTATACCAATGAGTACAACCTTGATGGCTGAAGATGGCTCTGAAATGTAATCTCTCACTGTCTGGAGGCTGGGATTCTGAAGTCAGGGTGTCAGAAGGATGATTCTCCTTCTAGAGGCTCTGTTCCTTGCCTCTTTCAACTTCTGGTAGTTGTTGGCTTTCCTTGGCTTACTGTATCTCTCTTTGCTCATTTTTTACATCTTTCTTCTGTGGGTATCTGGCCCAAAACTTCCTCTGCCTATCTTTTTTAAAGATACATGTCATTGCATTTAGGGCCTACTGAAATAACCCAGAAAATCTCCTTCTTTCAAGATGCCATAATCATCACAGGTTCTGGGGTCTCCGTCCAGTCACTTACCTTCTCTGCAGACCTTGTCTTATCCCTGCCTCCTGCTGCTGGCACTCTTTGCAGCCTCTTCCTTCATGAGCCAAATTGCTGAAATGATATTATTCTGTTCCCAAAATTGTCTTCAATGCCGTCAGGTCCCAGGAGCAATGGAGCACATACTTGCGTCCAACAGCGGTGGCCACCTTCCCGCTCTTGGTCGTTTATCTTTCTTTTCTTGCTTGTCAATCAACTCTAACATGGAAAACATTTCCATGTTGGCCTCTAACATGGAAATCAGGGCCTGTGATCCCTTATCCCAGTGGCCGTGCTGTGCTGCATCCCCCTTTCCCTGAACTACCCTTTGACGTTGCCAGAGTAATGGCAACTCCCTACAACCATCCAGTCAACAGCAAACACCACAGCACTGAACAGATAAACAATTGGATCCAGATAATGGACATCAAGAAGATGAGGAAAAGAAGCAACTAAAGAGATAGTAGCTAAAGAGATTTTCCATCTTCTTTAAAATCATTGATTTCCCCAGAGCCAAAATGCATTAGAAATAAAGTAAGAAAAATGCCCAGTTCATACGAAGCTATTGAGCTCCGGAAAGCAAAATCTTGGCTGGTGAGGAAACAAATCTAAGCACGATGTTCTCTAAGATCAGGGATAGAAAAGAAGCAAAACTCAGCAACAGTAATTCAAATCTGGGAGTCAAAAGACCTAGGTCCTAATCTTAACCTTCTCATGAAGAAGTTAGTTACCTAGGGAAAATTATTTAATCTTTCTGGACCTTTGTTCCTTCATCTGAAAAATGGGGATAATGTTAGCCTTGCTTAACTCACATGGTTGGCGTGAGGGCCAAATGAGACTGTAGTTTTGTTAATTCTTTGGAAGGCTTAAAATAACACCTGAAATTTGTGATTTTATTCTTGCAAGTGGACAGAAGCTTGAGCTGGCATCATATGGACTAACCTCCTCCCTGGCCTCAGGATGCCCCTTCTCCTCGGTAAGTCACTGGATTTATAATCTACAAACATAAACATGAATAACATCTTTCCTCTTAACGTGCGTATGACATCTCAGGTATAGCTCACATATTGGAACCTCAGCTTCTTCATAAGCAGAATGGGGATACTTGTCCCTATTCAATTTAATCAAATGAAATACTGTCTTAAAAGACCACTTTTAGAGATTACAAGGCAGTATACAAAGTGAAGGTTATGATGTTTGTACCTTTTGTCCTGCTCCTCTGATGACCCAAAGAATGAGGATGAGGCATCAGATATGGAGTCCTGACCTACTCCCCATGCTGGACGCTAAGGGTACTGTGGTCCTCCTTTACAAAGCAGGACAGTGGAGATGGATTGGGAGCAGAAATACACATGCCAGATTTGTTTTCTTGTGAGCACTTCACTAACTAAAGTGATGTATTAGGATGGTTAAACAATTAACTGGTTAAACAATTAACCAGTCTCAGTTGGTATAATGCAATCAAGGAGTGTTTCCCACTCACGTCATGCTCCAAAGTGCAGACAGGGGAGAGGGTAGTGCACTGTTCTCATGGTCATTCAGGCACTCCTTCCATCCAGGAGCTCTGCCATCCAGCTAGGCTTCAGAGTCTTCCGATTTATTCCATCCATTCTGCCTACTGATAAGCAAAAGACAAGAGCCTACAGGACTTCATGGGGAATTTTAGAGGCCAGTTCTTTACAAACTTCCACCTGTACCCCAGTGGCTAGAATCCAATATGTGGCCCCACCTAATGATAGGGCAAATGGGAACGCAGCCTAGTCCTACTATGTCCAAGAGAAATGCACATACTCATGAGCAGTAGCAATCTCTGCCAAAGTGGAAACTTTCAGGGTGATTTAGAGACATTTAAATTAGGATCGATTTTCCTCGGTCAGTTGCCAGAGACAATGGACTAAATCTAAACGATATTAGGCATTACTCAAAGTCCATCTGTGAAGTGTGTGTGTATGTGTGGGGGGAGCACAAGTGCGCATGTGTATTTCATACCTTGTAGATGGGTGAAGTCAGTTGTTTAAAATTTAAATACATTTCTTGCAAAACTATAGGTAGCTGTAGACTATACCAGTTAAGTCTTAGAATCAGATAGCTTGGGTACAAACCTAAACTACCATGAGGTAGGTGAATAGCAGTACAGAGTTATTGAATTCAGTGGCTTTAAGACACTTATGAACATACATACACACACCATACACACAGTATATATAATACATATGGGTTTTTTGTGTGTATATGTACATATACATATATGTGCGCATGTATATGTATACACATATATGTATATATGTGTATATGTGTATGGTGTATATATGTGTGTGTATGTGTGTATATATAGGCTACTTGGAGCCAACTTGATTTTCCATCCAGTAATGAGCCATGACCTTCAGTTTGAAATTATTGACTTAATTGTTTATTAGTCTCAGTTTTTTTCAACTACAAAATGGGCTCATTGGAAGAATCTAACTAACCAATACACATAAAGGATTTCACACACTGAGAATCTCATACATATTATCAATAATTACAAATTTTACGTCATTTTCAATTATAGCTTGCTAAAATTCATACAACTAGTGAGAGGTAGAGACAGAATTCAGTCAAGGGTTTGTCTCCTTTTCATTTTAGCATAGTAGGATAATTTTCATTTAGTTATTTCTTATTTCCTCTTTTCATAGGAAACATTTATTTGGAGCAAAGCACGTGCCATGCACTGTGATAGCATGGGGAGCTGTCATGGCCACTGTTCTTCCACAGCTTGTGTATCTGGGACAGTGCCGCGCAGGAGAATAACCACTACCAAGATGTGGCTCTTTGCATTTACATTTAAAGTCATTAATATGAACTAAAAATACAAATTTATTTCCTCATTTGCGCTAGTCACATTTTAAGTGTTCAGCAACCACACATTGCCAGTGGCTGCCGTATCAGTTAGCACAGTTATGGAACATTTCTATATCCCAGAAAGTTCTAGAATAGAAACAAAAAGCCTGAGGAATACCTATGCCTCCAATTTGGAGGCTGAAGAGTAATATAACTCATGTTAAATATTTCGTATTTTGAAGAAACGTGAGGATACCCCAGGTAACATTTCAGCAACACCACCGGAACCGTGGTACTTTTGGAGTTAACTGTGTCCTCACACATCTGCATAAGCATCCCTTGTCACCTGCATCTCTTCTTTTGCTAAAGGAAGTAACTTTCACAAGTCAAATAGCTACATCTGGATCAGAAAAACAGAATCCTATTCATGTGAGGAAATGAAAAGGACCTGCCTGATTCCTGATATAGGCTTTGGTCCCAGCTGGAGTTGCTCCTTTCATCCCTGCACAGTTGTGAAATAGAATAAGTCCCTTTCTCTGGAGCCAGTGACAGCCAGCTTGGCAGTGCCCTGGGAGCATCTCCTCCATTGGAGTCGAGGTCTGGACAGGGTGTGCAGGTGTCCTGGGGGAACCTGGCTATGAAGGCCTGGTGAACATGGAGCTGCAGATTCCCTGTACACCGCTGTGTGTTGACAGCCCAGCAGGATCTAGATTCCTGATGGAAATGGAGCCTGCCTGCTCAGCTGGGGACCTGGCTTCTCTGCCGGGTAACTGCCACTCCTTGCCTTTGAGGGGTCAGATTCTACTTTGACTATTCATTGACTAGACTTGGAAAATTCTCCCTGAACGTGTGATTCCATCAGTTCCTTGACACATAAACTTACCAAAGCTTAGATGTATTTAAGCCACATCTAAAATGGATCTTTGATACCCTGATCCCACCTAGAGAGAGAACCTTGGCATTGAAGAACTTCCAGGGGTCAGGAATGAATCTCGATAACCAAGGCAAGAATGGGGATTCACAGTTTTTAATATAAGGGAAAGAGGAAGAACTTCATGAACAGGCCTGGTTTCTAAATTTTAGTATTTACTAACTATGAGCATGAACAAGTTGTCTGTCAGTCCTACTCTGAGGCTCTTCCATTTATAAAAGAATAATCAAAATGTCCATGTATACTGTTTAGGCTGTGGACTTACATGCCTTTGCTTTAGTTTTCTTTTTCCTTTTCCCTCCATTTCTTCTCCTAGAGGTTTATCTGTTCTGGCCTTGGCTATCTGACTGCCCCTGAACCAGCAATCTCCACATACTGTGGGCCTGGGGTCTTACAGGTTTTGTTCCCCAGTCTCTAACCTTCAGACAATAAAAAGGAATGTCCAGGGGCAGAGTAAAGCAAGACCCCATCTAAGTGAGGGATGAGATTGCATTCTCTAGGAGGGTGGGTTAGAAACTTTGACCTAGGGTTAGGACAGACTGAGGTTGTTTGTCTTTCATGGTAAAGGGTTAAGTGCCTTTCACCTCTGCAGGCCAGTTCACAGGGGCCATGGAGCTTATGACCTGGGGAAACTGATTATGGGAAATGAACAGGCTACATGTGTATACAACTTATATGTTTATTTACAACTCCATAGAGAACAGATCTTTCACATGGGCATGAGGAACATAAATGAACTCCCTCCTGGGAGGAAAATATGAGAGGATTGACAGATGCATGACTGAGGTCACTCTGTTCCTTGTTCAGCTCTTCAGATACCTAAACTCTTTCGAGATGTATGATCTTTACATGTTCTGTTCCAAGAACACTTCTCTCCCTCCCAGTCAGTTTCTGGCTGTTCCCTGTCCAACATTCACTTCTCTACTAACATAGCCATTCCTGAGTCTCCAATGTGAACCTCGCCCCTGCCTGTTCTGCTTCATTGCACGTGCTTTAGTTCTAACATCTATCAAAATAAGGGGCTATTACAGAAATCCATTTACAAGATTTTTCTGTTTATTATTTTCCTCTTGAACTGGAAGAGACCATGCTTGATTTCTTCCCTCCTGTACAGACAGCATCTGGCCTGGCATCATCATCCCTGATCTCGTGGCAGGCTAATCCTTGACAGCAAGAAGGCTGTACTCCAAGATTCCTTAGTTCTTTTTGTCTATCTGAATTTTGAACCCTGAGAATAGACACAAATACTTTGAAGGGGTGAGCAAACATTGATGAGTGAATGGATATAAATGTTGATAAGCAAATATGAAAAAAGAAAATGTTATGAGACATAGAATTAACATGCAAGTGATGACTGAAGAAGGAATGATAATCTCAGTTAGGAATTAGAGTCATAATGTAACTCAACAAGACTGTGTTGGTTGGGGCCAGCTTAGAGTTTAGCTCTGTAGCTCCAAAGCTAAACTCTCTGACATCTTTTTCTCTAAAGAGCCATTGATGTGGTGTTAGTATATCTGAAGATGCCTGTAGAAAGAGTGCAATGGACGTGCTGGCATCTCATATCCTTGATTGATGACTGCTCATCAAGGCTCACTTTGGAACACAGAGAAGCAGACTTCCACCTCATCATTTCAAGATCCAGTTCAGTTCTCAGGCCTCTCTTTTGGTGATAGCTCATTGGGCCACACCCAACCGAAAGGTCATCTTTCTCCTTTGACTTCGTACTACTGGCAGCAGCACCTCTTGCTTTTTTACTAGATCTTAGTTGCACATAACCTGGTGGTAGGCAGCTCTTGCCTGGTTGACCTGCAATGCCAGCCTGCGCCCTTGGAGGCAGGTACCACGGGCTTCCAATAGAGGGCGGTATAGGAGAAAGAAAAACCCCTCTCTTCAACACGTCTAGGTGGGGCCCTGTCACCTCTGGATACACTACTTACATAGCAGAAGGGGTCCAGAGAAACCCCTGGCAAAAGGGGGGAGGCAAAAGGGTCACAGTCAGGAGAGCCCATGTGACAATGGCAGCAGCAGAGACTGGAGTGATGAGCTCAGCCATGGAGGAAGGGGCTGGAGGGAGCCAAGGCACTCTGGCAGCTTCCAGAATCTTCCAGAAGCTGGAAAAGGTGGGACACAGATTCTTCTCTAGAACCTCCAAAAGAAATGCAGCTCTGCCAGCGCTTTAGTTTCAGCCTATAAGGCCCACTTCCGGACATCTGATCTCCTAACGTGTCAGATAAAAAATACGTGTTGTTTTAAGTCACTAAAGTTGTGGTAATTTGCTACAGCTGCGACAGGAAACCAACGGCAGGTGTGCTGAGCAAACACCTGTCTGCCTGGATTAGGGCCTTGCGGGACATTCTGCAGGCTGATAGAATTTTGAAACGTATTTGGTAAATAAGGACAGGGCCGTGAAATTTTATGTAATGTATAAGAAAGGCGCGGTTAATGCGGAGAGCCCTAGATGTCGAGCATGAGTCCGCGCCTGCTCTGGGGCGCGCAGAGCGGCTGCTGAGGGCTTGCTGGAGACGCGCTCGCGGGAGGGCGCGGAGACGTTCGCGGAGGCCCCGGCAGCTGCCACGCGTCTGGGAAGAAGCATCGCGGATAATTTAGCTGGAAGCCTCTTCCACTGGCCTGTCCCAGCTGAAGGCATTTGCTGCTGGATACTCCCCAGGACTTTGGCGGAGACAGCGCCGTCATCCCCGTGGGAATCAAAAGCCAAGCTGCCAACGTGGTGGAGAAAGCAGTCTCTGCCTGGTTCGTCGTTGAGGGTTGAAATGGTGGCAGTCAAGCAGATTTCCTCCAAACCCCAAGGAGGCACAACTCTGCCAGGGAAATCAAATTAAAACAGGAAGGTGGAGAAACAATCTTCATTAAAAGCATACCTGCCGCACTGTTTCTTCAAGCCAATTTGGCACGAAATCTTGCCTCCACTGCTTTTAATAGGTGTGAACTGATATTTTATTTAACTGTCTACCTTCTCTAGGTTCCTGATTCTGCCTAGAAAAATAAAGATTTAAAAATTTAGTTTTGATTTATCTGGCCACGAATCCAAGCTATTCCCAGGGCTGTAGACTTGGAAAGATATTATGAAAGAATACTCATTTTTTTTAAAATTCAAAATTAGGCATTTCACTCAAAAACTCCGAGCCCCATTTGAGTTCTGCCCTTTCGTAGAGGTTGGGTGGTGGTGACTTATTTTTGTTTTTGCAGTATTCTTGATTTTCTTACCCTCAGTGGTTATGAATTGATTTAAATGTTTTTACATTTGTTGAGCAGGTTTGTGTGATTTATATTTTTCTAGGAAATATTTTTACCCAGTTTTTAATTTTACAAGTAAAATTATAAATAAAAGTTTTATTTTTTTCAAGTTATCTAATTTAAAAAAACTGTATATATGCCCCCTTTACTACCCTCAGTATTGTTATTTGCATTTTGCTTTTTAATTTCTTGATGGTGCATGGATTTTTATGTTTTGCTTTTTTGATTTTGTTAAATCTGAATTCACTGTGTTTAGTTTGCATACATGCATTTTTAGTTCATGTTTTCCATAGTTTTATTTGCTTAGCCTTCAAACTTTTGAATTGAGTCCTAATTATGTATTTATGTCAATTTTTATTTAGTAATGGTGTTCTTTAAGCCTATGAATTTTCCAGTGAGAAACAATTCTGTTTGCATTCAGTAGTTGGATTATGAGGGTTCTCTTTATTGTTATTTAACATTTTAATTATTATTATGAAATTCTATTCAACTTCATGTTTTTAATTAGAATATAAAATATTTCAACTTGTCAATTATTTGTACTTCTGTTGTTTATTTTTTCTTTTGTTGCATTCTCATAAGAAAAAGTTATCTTTGGAATTTAATTAAATTTTCTTCACATTTTTATATAATCACCTTTTCAAGAAAATGTAACTTTTGTATATAAAATATAGATATGTATTTATTTTTCAGATAGGAAATTTGATACATAAATAGTATCCCAGTGTAATTCAGCAATTACACTAATTCTTAAAAATAATTGGATAAAATTTGTGTAATTCGATAAAATTTGCACTGCATTTTAAAATGCATTTAAATTTGCACTGCGTATGTACGTAGTACATATAGTATAATTTTTTTCTATTTACACATTACATTTACAAATTTAAATGATATACATTATAACATCTTTGATTATATGGTTCAGAACATGTGTATGCTATTTAAAACATAAAAATTTTAAATTCATTTTATTTTAATTATTATGGGTACATAATAGTTATATATCTTTATAGGGTATATATGATGTTTTGATACAGGTATACAATGTGAATGCATCAGATCAGGGTAATTGGAGTATCCATCACGTCATTTGACATTTCTTTGTGGTAGGAATACTCTGATTCCACTCTTTTAGTTATTTTAAAGTGTACTCTAACTTATTGTTGATTATAGTCACTTTATCATGCTATGAAATATTGTTCATGTTATCTAACTAACTATATTTTTGTGCTCATTAGCCATCTCCTCTTTTTTTTTTTCTTTTCTTTCTTTTTTTTTTTTTAATTGAATCATAGCTGTGTACAATAATTCAATCATGGGGTACAGTGTGCGGGTTTCACATACAATCAGAGATATTTTTATCAACCTGATTGACATAACATTCATGAGATTTTCTCATTTACTATGTGAAAACATTTTTGCTCCGTATTTAGACGTTTTCTCCTGACCCTTCAAATATGCACCACAATTGTGATCTCACCTTTTATCCTCTCTCCCCCCACCCTCTCCCTCCCCTTCCCTCCCTCTCCCCTTTCCCCGTCTTCTTGTGCAATAATTGGGTTGTAGCCTTCACTTGAAAGATATAAATTTGCTTTATATTAGGGGTATATACATTGGATACTTTTTCTTCCATTCTAGAGATACTTTGCTAAGGAGAACATGTTCCAGCTCCATCCATGTAAATATGAAAGAGGAAAAGTCACCATCTTTCTTTAAGGCTGCATAATATTCCATGGTATACATGT
>CAUYRH010057460.1:0-18970 GCA_963574655.1 Perodicticus potto
CATGTAGTGACGGAGAGATTGCCGGGAGGGCTATGTTAATCAGGTTGATGAAAATGGTTAAGATTGTGTATGAAGCCAGCACATTGTGCCCCTTGATTGCACTATTGTACACAACTATGATTTAATGATAAAGATAATAAATAAATAAATAAATAAATAAATAAATTTTAAAAAAGATATAAAAAATAAATTTATAAAAAAAGATATAAAAATAAATAAATTAATTAATTAATTTAAAAAAGATATTTGTATTCTGCATTTAGTAAGTTTCACCTGTACCCTTCTAAGATGCACCAGAGGTGTGGAAAACATAGACTTTAAAAGCTGACCTGGGCTATAGGGTCAACACTTGAATAACATTTTAACTCCAACTCTTGATCACTAATTCCATAAGACAGTCAGTTAACCTCTCCGTACCTTGTTTTTCTCATCTACAAAATACAGGTAACAATGCCTCATAATGCTTACCTCATAGAATTGCTGTAAATATACGATAATAAATACAAGGCTTTTATCACTATGCTTGGTACATAGTAACTGTTTAATAAATTGTAACTATAATCATTAACATCAATGCAAGATAGTCTAAGTTTTGGAAAACATTACCACATTTTCTTTCTGATTACTTCTCCTCAGTCTCTAAAAAATTGTTTTGCTGGGCCGTGGGTAATGAGACTAAAACACAGCACATCTACTTATTTCTTTTAGAAAGCATGAACAAAAGCACTGCTTATTAAAGGACATAGATATAATCCAACACTAACCCTTTTAAAAAAGTACTAAGTACTTAAATATTATTTGAAGAATAAGAAGAGTAATCATCGAGCAAGATTTGCCATTATGTTGTTTTATCTGACATCAACGCCTTTCAGGATTTGTAGGACAAATTGTGAAGTTTATGCATAGAAAGATTCTACTGTAGTTATAATTTCAAAAGTGAAAAAAGTTAAAATTTCCTTAAATACATTTTGAAAACAGAAAGAATGCATGGTGTATATGGTGTCGTGTTGTGAATGCTTGGCCTTAAAAATAATCCAATGGTCATAATTTTGATAGTAACTGCTATGTATCCAAGAGCCTTTCTAAGAAACTGAAACAAAGAATGCAACACTTTTTCCTAAAGCAAGGCTCTTAAATACTTATGAAACCTGAGATACATCCTTTCTGGAGAGTCCACAATGAATGCGAAAGTACATGCATCACTTTTTCTTGACAGTCACGAACATATACAGAGGAAAAACAGAAAATATTCCAACAAAGGTATGTATGTGACTTATTTTAGATCAGCAAAATTCGCATATATATGAATGAGAAAGAACGTGCAAAGTCTTATCTTGGAATCATATGAAATGTGTTAATTCTTTGAATTCTTTTTGGAAATCCACCCCCTCCATCTCCGCAATCTGTTCAATGTTATAATGTAGTTGTCACCAATACACACTGCATTTCTTCTGTAGGGACCAATGACGAATTTCATCTTAATTTGATATCAACTCTTCTGTTCCTGAAAACTTTCAAAAAGTATATTTATTAGCATATAGAAGAAAATTGTTCATTTTTTTAAAAAAATGTAAATTTGTTTCTTTAGGAAGAAGAATCATCACCTTTTTGGGTTTTGTGTTAAAAATTTAAATTTGTTTCTTTAGGAAGAAGAATAATCACCTTTTTGTGTTTTGATAATTGTAAACATTTGTTTCAGTTGTGCCCTTTCCCATAAAAGAGCACATAGTTTTGGAAAAAATGCACTTATCAAGCATAGATACATTATTATTATTATTATTATTATTAGAGACAGAGTCTCACTTCATTGCCCTCTGTAGAGTGCGGTGACATCACAGCTTACAGCAACCCTCCAACTCCTGAGCTTATGCAATTCTCTTTCCTCAGCCTCCTAGTAGCTGGAACTACAGGCACCTGCCACAACGCCTGGCTATTTTTTTGTTGCAGTTTGGCCAGGGCTGGGTTCGAACCCTCAGTATGTGGGGCTGGTGCCCTACACACTAAGCCAGATGCTGCCCTGATATATTATTCTTCATTTCTAAAGGCTAATACAAGTTCCAGTGCCCAATGAGCATGTGACATATGTTCATATCATCTGATGCATAAACATATGGTAAAGAGTATAAGGGCATGTTAATAGATATCCCGGTTATATTGAGCATAAGCAAACATCTCATTATAGTGTCACCAATCCTAATTACCCACCTGCTGTGTAATCAATTAGTGTACTAATGCCATATAATTCTTCTGTTTATTCGAAAAATACTTGCTGAGGTTGCTATGAGTCAACTGCTGTTATGGGTAGCAGAATCACTTAGGGCATACCAGTGATAAAATTGATGAGAATTCTCTCATTGAACCTATATCCTGGTCAAAACAGAAAGTCATAAAATAAGTGAAAAAAGTAAAAGGATACACATCTCAAAGCAAAATGTCATGAAGAATGTATTTCAGGCTAAATTGATAAGAATGATAAAGAAGGTGGTTACATTACATGGTTTCATGTTTAGGTAAATATAAATACATATACATATATACATACATATGCCTATTTTTAATAAAAATGGAAATTTCTGCACATATTGTTCCGTAAATCTACTTTTTTGATGTAGCATGTTTTGAGTACTTTTCTTTCTATAAAACTGTAGTATTATTTTATAACCATCATTTCTCTCTTGAAAACACTGCCGTTATTAACATGTACATACCTCCATGTTCACACGTGTAAATGTTGAGTCTGTATTACTGCATAAAAAATGAAATTTCAGCATCAAAAAGCATACATTTAAGGTTCTAATACATTATTAAAGGAGGTCGCTGAAATGAAAATTTCCTGATTCCTATGGCAACAATATGAGGCAAAATTTTTAATGTTTGACCATTTGGTAGATAAAATGGATATAGCATATTTGGTAGATAAACTGGATAAGCATATTTTTCTTATTCTAATTTGCATTGTTTTGATTATTAGTGAAGTTACACATGTTTTGGTTTGCTTTTGTGATTCTTTAGGTGTATGCTCCAATCTTTGCCCATTATTCTCTTGGATTTTTATGTAGTTTTTATTGTTATGTATGCACATGTTTGTGTATGTATACACACCCACATATAGGAAGAATACACATTATCTATTATTTTCATAGTAAACAAGCACACTGTATATATGTATACATGCACTCAAAATCAAACAAGAATATTTACACAAAATAAATATTATTTCTTTTACTACTGTTTGACTTTCCCATAGCTTAATGTCTTTTATTATAACAGTGATTTAAATACCATATAGTTAAATCTATTGATTCATTTCTTATGATATTTGTATTGTATATTTTGACATGTATGTTTGTATCTCATTTGAGAATTTTCCTATTTTAACATTAAAGCATCAACTGTATTTTCTTCTAATATATTCATAACTTTGTTTCTTACATTTTGAAATTTATACACCTGAACTTATTTCTGTGAATTACAGAAGAATCTAATTTTCTTATTTTTTAATTGCAATTTACACAGCACTAATTGCCTTTTCTCCACAATACATAATTGAGTACACTTCCATGCACTAAATTCTCATGAGTTTGTTGCTAGACCATGATCTCTTTATTTCCATTCTTACATTATATTTTCTTAATTATTTTATTTTTAATATAAGTGTTGAAATACAGTAGGCAAAATCTCTCTCTTCTTACCCTATCTATATTTTACAAACTTCTCTTGCCATAGCTACCCTTCCAACTGAAATATATAAGGTGCATTTGAAGTTTCATGAATAATGCTAATCAAATTTTTATGATAGTGTGGTATATTTATAGATAATTTTGGGGAAAAATCTTATCTTTACAATATCAAGCCATTTCATTCAGAATATGGCTTAGCTCATACTTTATTCAAATATTCTTTTATGCCCTTCAGTAAAATTTTATAGTTTTCTTCATATAGGCCTTACACTTATTTTTATTAGGGTTATCTTTATGCATTTTATGGTTTGTGGCTACTGTGAAGCAGACCCTATCATCTATTACATGTTCTATCATTACTAGCATACAATAAAGCTATAGAAAATTTCTTCTTTGCTGGTTTCTAAAAGTAATAGCATTACTTCATCTCTTTTCCAATATGTATATAATTTATTTCTCAATATTTCATTCTAATATTTCTATATTCTATTTCTTGATTTCCTGGCTCAGTGGATTGTCTAGGGCCTCTTATACAATGTTGATTAGCAATATAATACTAAGAACTTTTTCTTTCTTTTTTTCTTTTTTTTTTTTTTTTTTGTAGAGATAGAGTCTCACTTTATCACCCTCGGTAGAGTGCCACGGTGTCACACAGCTCACAGCAACCTCCAGTTCCTGGGCTCATGTGATTCTCTTGACTCAGCCTCCAAAGTAGCTGGAACTACAGGTGCCCACCACAACGCCCGGGTATTTTTTTTTTTTTTTTTTGTTTTGCACTTTGGCTAAGGCCGGGTTTGAACCCGCCACATTCGGTATTTGGGGCCGGTGCCCTACTCACTGAGCCATAGGCGCCACACAGAACTTTTTCTTATTACTGATTTTAAGGAGAATACTTCTACTAGTTCTCTACTAAATATAGTGTTTGCTCTCTAGTTTCCTGGTAGGTATCAAGAAAGTTGCATTTCATTCTTACATGCTAAGAGTTTTACTCATTAATTTTTTAAAATCAGGTTTTGGTAAAATATTTTATAAAATAGCTTCTAAGTATGAGTTTTATTTTGCCTGTAATTATTCAAAATAGCAAGTTCACTTGACAGATTTTCTAATGCTGAACTAACCCTGCGTTGCTTGCACAGAATGCACATGATAATGCTATGTTACCATTTTCAGGCTAGATGGGATTTATTTGTTAATATCATAATTAGAATATTTACATTTGTGTTTATTAATGAGATTGGTCTATGTGTTTATTTGTTCTGCTATCCTTGCTTAGTTTTGTCTATAGGTGATTCTTTTCTTTATTTTATTTCTATAAAACAAAATTGAGAGCATCACAAATCTTCACGTCTAATCTAAACAGTTTCCATGGTAATTTTAATTTGTTTCTTTAATATCTTTTAGATATGTTTTAAATATGGCATTGTTTTTAGAAGTAGCTGTTACTGTTTCCCTTAATTTTTAAAATCCATTATTGATCAATTTATGTTATTTGTGTATTTTTGAGCTTTTTAAAAGAACATATAGTTTCAATCATTCATTTCATCTAGGTTTATAAAGATAGTGTTACCAATATATCATGTCATCTGTCACATATCCTGTATCTTTGCCATGAGGTTTTTAAATTCCTCCTATATTTGTATATGTCCACTTTTGTGTTCATCATAATTTCTTGCAACTTGTTTCTTTTTGTCTTGAATAAGACTTGTGAAATTTTGAATGTCAAAGAAGAGGCCTCTCTTGAATTAGTTTAATCATTTTCTACTAATTACTTATCTCTGCACCGAATTTACCTTGAAGTAGACAATTCTGCCCTTTTTGACTCTCCATGATCATATTCTCAGACTATTTGGGGACTTATTTTGGCGAAGGTGCAGAGAAACAAAGTTTTCTCTTTCTCTGTTGAAAGTTTAATAATTTTCCCTTTTTGTTTTCAGAAGGTTCATCTGCAGTCTAAGTCAGTCTTTTGTTTTTAGACTCTCACTGAACACTCCAGTAAGCAGCCAACACATGCCACAGTGTTAATTCATCAGCTCCATTACGTAGATCATTGGTTTCCAAAAACATGACAAAGCTTGTGAATTTAACCATATGGTATATTTATAGACCATCCACAATAGATCTTAGAGGGCCAACTTTAGTTGCAGCCGTCATTGTTGTTTGGCGGGCCGGGGCTGAATTCGAACCGGCCAGCTCAGGTGTACGTGGCTGGCGCCTTAGCCCGCTGAGCCACAGGTGCCACCGGAGGGCCAACTTTAAATGGTGAGTCTTCAATGATCTTGATACAGAACATTTTACCTTTTACATTATTTCACAGTGATACTTAATTCTTTATGTCACATTTGTAACTCAAATATCTGTCAGCTTGTGTAACAAAGCCCCTAGATATGTGGAAACTCCAGGGCATTATTTTTAAGCTAAACTCAACTTCATATTCTTTGTGGTTCTCTTGGCTCTTCATTCCTTCATCTGTTGCCTTTCTCCTGAGTCACCTAGTGACACAGATGCATCAGTTGAAGGGGTCACAAATAGTCACGAACACCATGATTGGTCTAGACCAGTGATTTTCAACTGATGTGCCATGAAAATTTATAAATATCATTAATTAAATTACTTTCTTTTTTTTCTACTTCCACAACAGTTTATTCATCTAAAATAGTATTTATCTTTTTTTTTTTATTATTAACTCATAGCTGCGTACATTAGTGCAATCAAGGAGTACAACCTGCTGGTTTCATATACAATTTGAAATGTTTTCATCAAACTGTTTAACATACCCTTCATGGCATTTTCTTAATTATTGTATGAAGACATTTGTATTCTGCATTTAGTAAGTTTTGCCTGTACCCTTCTAAGATGTAACATAGGTGTGGCCCCACTAATTACCCTCCCTCCACCTCAACATCCCCCCTCCCCTCCCTTCCCATATTCTTGTGCTATAGTTGGGTTATAGGCTTCATATGAAACCTTTAAATTAGCTTCATAGTAGGGCTAAGTACATTGGATACTTTTTCTTCCATTCTTGAGATACTTTGCTAAGAAGAATATGTTCCAGCTCCACTCCATCCATGTAAACATGAAAGAGGTAAAGTCTCCATCTTCCTTTAAGGCTGCATAGTATTTCATGGTATACATGTACCACAGTTTATTAAATCCATTCGTGGGTCGATGGGCACTTGGGCTTCTTCCATGACTTAGCAATTATGAATTGGGCTGCAATAAACATTCTGGTACAAAAGTCTTTGTTATAATGTGATTTTTGGTCTTCTGGGTATATACCTAATAAGGGAATTATAGGATAGAATGGCAAGTCTATTTTTAGATCAAACATCCTTCCAAAAGAAACATATTAGTGTGCATTCCCACCAGCAGTGTAGAAGTGTTCCCTTTTCTCCACATTCACACCAACATCTCTGGTTTTGGGATTTTTTCATGTGTGCTAATATTACTGGATTTAGGTGATATCTCAATTAAATTGCTTTCTAATGAAGTTCGAAGAGCAGTAAGTAAATGATTTTCTTTACTCTTTTTTTGAACAACATAATTTAAGTGTGTCACAGAAGTTTAACTACAGGTTCAAGTGTGCCATAAGATAAAACGGTTGAAAAACATTGGTCTAGA
Organism: Perodicticus potto; assembly: GCA_963574655.1. Taxonomy (NCBI): domain Eukaryota; kingdom Metazoa; phylum Chordata; class Mammalia; order Primates; family Lorisidae; genus Perodicticus; species Perodicticus potto. The sequence goes on from CAUYRH010057460.1 coordinate 7,299, forward strand.
CCAGTCTTGATTTTATCATTCTAGGAGTGGGTCAACTTCTGAGATGTAGTGGTGAGGCTGAGAGGTGGGGGTGCTACTATTGGGAAGGGCATGGGAAAGGAGGAGTACGAAGAGGAGACTATAGTGTCTGACATTGACATCAAATGCATTATTTGATAAAATAAATGAAAACCCATAAAATACCAAAGTGCACTGTATTGTTGCCTCCAGAGGGTAACATTATTTACCAGTATTTTTAAATTATTGTTTCAATATTTCTTTTCATCATCTTCATTTAATAATAGAGATCTTAAAAATTGTTTAAAGTGAGCTCTCCCTTTTAAAATATTTAGGGTTTGTTTACATTGGCACTCTTCTACGAGGTCTGACAATAAAATTCATGAACTCATCCAAGAAAAAGGGTTTATCACTAAGGTCAACTTTGAGCCATGTTGTAGTGATTTTCAGCAACAAAGTACGTAGCGCTTTTTCTAAGATGAGTTCACAAATTTGATTGTGATAACTTGTACCATAGCTCTAATGGCCATTCCAGAAAAAAAGAGTTCCAGAATTTCTTTCAAGTATGGACTATGCTGGTAATAGTGCATAGCTCCCCCAGGGGATTACCACAAAGGCGACTATAGTGATATTTAGCATTTCGGGGAATAGCACTTTTTCTAGGATGAGTTCATGAACTTAATTGTCTGGCTTTGCATGTAACTCTGCATAGATATAATATAGATATAAGTAGATATAGATATAATTTTAATACTACTGGTAACTGTCTTTCTTCAAAGCACCTATTCATTTGCACATAATCTGAAACTACAGTTTATATTCTTTATAGTCTGCTCGTTCTTAACATCGAAGAACAAATATTGCATTTTTCACTTGCCAATTCTTAAGTACTATCATTGTCCATTCTTCACGAATCTGCTTAATCCTTGACATTAAGAGAACAGTTGCTGATTAGGCTCTCAAATTGATCAAGGAAGAATTAATTATGTTCACTGAAGGGTCTATTGTTTATTTAATGGAAAACATTTTGTGAGCTAGCATAGTTGGGCCTAAAATATAATCAGTTTTGTGGATGTTGTGGCTGCAAGATTATTTATGAATGCAGATTTAGGAAAGACTTCTCTGGTCTTCTTCCTTCTACAAATCCTGCATTGCTCAAACCTTGAGAATAAGTGATTTAGCAGCAGGGTCTCTACTTCAAAACGTTCTTATCTGGCTCAGAAAGCTTTCTGCCTAAATTAGTTATGCTTACTGCCTGATCTTTTTTTCATCTCTATTGGATTTACTGGTTTCTCTTTGTGATCCCAGTATCAGGCTTATTATTGTTTTTTTGAGTTTCATTTTTTTGTCTCTCTGCCTAACTTGTGACTTTTGTAACATTTGCTCAAATTGGATGCACTCTCCAGATGCCTGCTTAGTTTCCAATTCCCGTGCACCCCTTATTCTTAGCCTCACTATAGATACCTTGTGCATTGGCTTTAGGCCACTTGTCTCGTGTCAGAGTTGTTCTATCCCTACACTGTTTTCTTACAAGCCCAGGAGTACATCTGCTATCTAAGTCCCCTATATCTCCATAACTGACTGCATTCCATTGTCCTATTGATTCAAATTTATGGCATTCAATGCATAGACCTGACATCTTAGAGCTGGGGTTCTCAACTATAGCTATAAGTTAGAATTGGGAGGGAAAGTTGAAAAAAATCAGTGTAGTAATCATAAATATTTTTAAATTTTCAAATATTGAGAGGGTATAAATGGTTTTCTTACATGGATATCAGTCAGGATATTGGTGTACCCATCTTCCACATAGGGTTCATTGTACTTATTACCTTCTTTATTTCCAATTATTCTTCCTCTTGTTTATTTCCAATGATGTTTACATGCCTTTGTGCCTGTGTTGGCCCATCAATTAGTTCCCAATTATTAGAGAGTACATGTGGTATTTGTTTTCCAGTTTTAATACACTTTGCTTAGGATAACGGTTTTAGTTCAAGTTGCTGCTGAAGACATCGTTTCATTCCTTTTTATGGCTAATTAGTACTCCATGGTATATGTATAACACTTTTTTAATCCATTAATTTATTGAAGGGCACTTAAACTAATTTCCCATCTTTGTGAATTTTGCTGCAATAAACATGCAAGTATAGGTATCTTTTTGAGAAAGTGACTTCTTTTCTTTTGGGCAGATACTCAGTAGTGGGAATGCGGTATCAAATGGTGGGTCTGTATTTATTTTCTTTGAGAAATTGTTTTTTCCATAGAGATTGTAATAATTTGCACTCCTTCCAATGCTGTATAAAAATTCTCTTCTCTTCACATCCAGGCCAGCATTTTTGTTTTTAACATTCTGACAGCATTAAGGTGATATCTCATTGTGGTTTTAATTTGCATTTCCCTGATTATTAGTGATGTTGAACATTTCTTTGTGTGTGCTGGGCATTTGTCTAGCTTCTTTTGAAAACTTCTGTTTAGGGCATTTGCCCATTCTTAACGGGGTCGTTTGTTTTTTTTCTTGCTTATTTCCTTGAGTTCTTTATAGATTCAGATAGTAATCTGAATTACACATTTCAGATTTACTAGTTTCTCTTTGTGATCCCAGTATTAAGCTTATTATTCTTTTTTGAGTTTCATTTTTATTTTTCTCTGCCTGACTTAAAGGTTAGGCAGAGAAGCATTTTTTTTTTTTTTTTTTTTGTAGTTTTTGTCTGGGGCCGGATTTGAACCCACCTGCAGTATATGGGGCCGGCGCCCTACTCTTTTGAGCCACAGTCGCCGCCCCAGATATTAACCCTTTTTAAGAAGTTCTCTGAATGATTATAATATGCCACCTCTGCTGAGAACAACTGATTCAAAGTTAAAAATGAAACAGGGTTAATCATGAAGCACAATTAGATTCCCTGTGTTTAAAGGCATAGGAATAACAACCCCAAGGTATCATCTTCCCTTTTTCTTCTACTTTCTAAAGAATGAGAGTAAATAGGAAAGGGAAGAAGAGATGGTCCTTATCTGTATTCCCTCCTTCCTCACCTGAAGCCTGGACTAGACCAGCATGCCAACAAAAAAAGGCAAGCTCCTTAACTATGATGCTCTGAATGAGTAATATCCAGGAAGAAAATTTTAAATCTCCCACTGAATATGAAAGAGCATCAGTGGAGATAAATAATTTATGAGTGAGACACCAACGGATACATACCATAATTTATTTTTATATCATGATCTTTGTTCAGACCAATGAAAACTCCTCTTCAGAAAGAGTACATCAATTATGAGCAAGAAAGAAACGGGAAACTTTAATACTAGAATATATATCTTTCATACTTACTATATACTTATGCATACAAGCTGATAATTGATACTCTGCTGATTCAAATCATTACAAGCTGTGAACCATGAAGAGAAATGAGCAATAAATAAGGTCCCTGCTTCTTTTAATAAAATGTCCCCATGTCACAGCCCAGGGAATGCCTTGTATTCACAATAAGCTCAGATATGCTCTTCTCAAATTTTTAAATGTAAATACTGTGACTTCTTTAAATTAATTTATGAATACCTTTTAAAGTATTTACTTTACATATCCATGATCAGAAAATTTAGATGGTGATTATCCACACAAACTGACCCCTTGATACTTATTGAATAGTCTTTTTAATATGTGTTAATAATAACAGTTAATATTTATTGAGTACTTTCAAGGGCCTCTGAGTATTGTAGACATGTTAAAGTATCCAAAACTAACAATAACCAAGTATTAGATATGAGGAAACTGAGCAGGGAGAAGAAGTTAAGTGACTTGTATAAACTCACATGGTTCGTAAGTTCTGGAACTGGGATTTTGACCCAGGCAATCAGAGCTTCAGAGTCTATTGTGGTATACTTCCCTGGATTTGATACCCCCCTAAAAGCAATTATTATCATAGGAATATTTGGAAACAATTATTATTTGAGTACTTTCTAATTCAAAGTCTTGGTATGCGAAAGCCCTGCAAGAATGCCTTATGGTATAGAATTTCCTTGCATTGCAGAAGCCTTGATGATCTTCTCCTAAGAGAACAGGAGGTGATATTAGATAGAGAGGAATGATGTTGTAAAGGGCATGAGATTAGTTCCAATCGTCAACATTCATTAAAGAGTGAGTTAGATTTATTAACCAAAGAGGTAGGGGATCTAATTGTGAGAAAAGTACCCTGGTCAAATAGATCTTGAAATTCAGTGAGGAAGCAGACATTAACCAAAAATTATATATATTAAATTATAATTAAAATTATGATAAATGCTTTGGGAAGGGAGGCTTCTAAGGACTAGAAAAACATGTAATTAGTCATTTAGTATAAATTGGGATGGGTTGGACAGAATGGAATCACATTAGAGCTGAAGGAAGGCGCTAGAATAGTCCTACCTACAGAGCAAGAGCATTACAGGCCTAAGAAAACAGCGTGTATAGCTTTGAGGGAGGCAGCGAGGAGGGCAGTGTAGTTAAGAGTACTCCTGACAATGGTATATTCATTGGGGGTGGAAGGCAAATATTAGGATTTCTATTTGTATACACTTGTTTAAACCTTTAAAATGTTAATTTTGTGTAGTCTTAAAAGACACATACTATTGCATATTCATTCAGTGTCATTTGCATACACAGTATGTTATAAATAAACATGTAATTTATTAAGAATTCATGCCTCCAAGTTTTTATTGTTAAGCATGCAGGGTAAAACAGTGTTTGAGGACCACTGGTGTAAGAAACTACAAAGGGTACATTGTTCATGAACTCAGGGATTAATGGGGTTGGGGAAATGAAATAGGAAATAGTGATGGGAGAGCCAAAAGAGGTGATTAGTGATCATCCGCACGGGGTCCAGTAGGCAGGTCAAGGATTCAGGGCTTAACAACAAAGGGAGCTGCCAAAGTATTTTAGCATAGGAAATACACAAGTGGAAATAGGAAATATACTCCTGTGGCTCAAGGAGTAGGGCACCGGCCCCATATATCAGAGGTTGTGGGGAGGTCTGGAGTACTTTTTCTAGGATGAATTCATGAACCTAATTACCTGACTTCACATTCTTACCTGCTGTGCTGTACTCCATTGCTCTATCCACAGTTTATTGCAACTACAGTATATTCACCACTGTTGATTTATTGATTAATTGATACATTTCCTTACTTACTCATTCATTTATTCTCTACTCATTCACTACCATGTTCAAGTAAGTGATGACTTGATTCTGCCTATTTCATGTGTTGTGCAACTCAGGTGAATTCCAGTTACTTACAAAGTAAAAGGCAGAAAATTAAGGCCAGGCTTAGTGGTGGCTCATGCCAGTAATTCTAGCACTCTGGGAGGCCAAGGTGGGTAGATTGCCTGAGCTCACAGGTTTGCCCCAGCCCAAGCAAGAGTGATATCCTGTGTCTAAAAATAGCCGGGCATTGTGGTGGGTGCCTAGTAACTACTCAGAGGGCTGAGGCAAGAGGATCACTTGAGCCCAAGAGTTTGAAGTTTCTGTGGGCGATGATACCACGACACTCTACCAAGGATGACAAAGTGAGACTCAGTCTCAAAAATAAAAAAAAGCAGAAATTAAACCAAAAATTACTTAAATATTATTTAATCTTATAATAGGAATAGATGCTAAGCCAGAATATGATCTTCAAAACATAAATCTGATGATGGCACTCTTTCTATTTAAGAGAAAATGCCTTTTTCTGGAAGTACCCTTTTTTCTTCTTTATTGAAAAACTCATGTCATGTTTAAATGCTCAGATCTACAACTTCCTGTCATTTCCCAGTCAAAATTCATAATTCTCTTCTTTGTGCTCTCATAGATAATAATTCATTAATCCCTTGATTATAGTAATTATTGTACAATACAATTCCTTTGGTAGATAGCTTGGCATTCTTCATTTTCCTTGGAAGTTTTAATGGTTACGTCGTATAGTTTTGTAATAAATTAAAGATCCTGGCATATTATAAGATCTTAATAAATACTAACTTTATATGTATCTATTTTACCTATTAACTTGTCTAAGCTCCTCAGAGAGTATACCTATCTTTGTTCACTAAAAAAAAAAAAGTTATCTACTATATACAAGGCACTGCAATTTGCAGGAGATGTAGAAAAATCTATGTATTCACCTTTGGTGACTGGTCTACATTCTATTATCTGTATAATTATCTGTATAATACTTTTATATTTTTAATGCTGGTATTTATGCTACTAGCTGGAAGCACATTACACTTACCACAAAAGCTAAAAATTTGACAATAATCCCTATTCCTTCATTTTATTCCCCACTCTCTTAAATCATTCACAAAATGTTGTAACTTCTTTGAAATTTCATTTTAAATCTTCACCCTGGGTTTCAAAAACCATCTGAAACAAACTGATAAAAAGAATGCTACAGATCTTCCCAGACCGAGGTCTGAGAAATACGATGAAGAAGATATTATTTAATTTCCAGTCTGTATAGTATTATCCACATTTGAAAAACGAAGTGTGTAAAGCCCCTCTCTTCTTTCCATCCTGATGGCCAACCTTAGGGTACACCACCAGCATCTCCTACTGCAATGGGTTTCTGATTTCCCATGTCTACTTTGACTGCTTTCACTTTCCCACCCAGTGGAAAGAAATAATTTCATGATATAAATGAGATTATTTCACTGTGTTGCATGTGGACAATAAACAAAACAAACCAGTCCTCAGATCGTGTCCCTCCTCCTAACGCATGCTGTGCTCTGCTTCTTCTAGTTCCGAAGCTGGAGAGCTCACAGGTAGTCAGGAGCCTTTAAGCCTGCCAGGACGACCCTTGTTCTTCTCTTCCAAAGGCTGCTTCCTTCCTTCCCACAGGTCTTAACTGTCACCAACTCAGAAGCGTACTTGATCAACCTGCCCAAAGGAGGGAATAGGGATCTGCCTCCTAGCCTGCATCTTCTCCAGAAGGTTCTTATTTGTAACTTTATAGTACCCATTATGATTTAATTACTTTTTGTGTTCTTTTTAAAATTATTGGCTGCTTATCTTAGTTCAGGTCTTCCGTAAGGATTTGGGAGGGGAGAATCTAGGTAGGACAGGACTGGCATTGACTATTGCATCTCTTTGGAGTCTACACTCCCTGAAAACAGTGGCGGAGACCTGTCCCAAGTACTCAGTTTATCCAGGTGCTCAACAGGTTAAAATGAATTAACAGATAATAAGGCTAATGGATAAGTTGTACTTTTTTATCATAAAGAGTTTAATTAGATGAATGAAATTGATTTGGGTTTGTAGGTTTTCTCAATCCTATTCACCAGAGGAGATTCAGACAATTAAATTTAGTGATATTATAACCAGAGCTAAATCTGGAAATGACTTATTTATGTCACAAATCTGAATTAGTCTCCTAGGGCTGCTGTATCTGAATACCTCAAATGTGGCTTATAAAAAGATAGACATTTAGTGCTTCCTATGGAGTCCGGAAGTCTGAATAAAATCAAAGTGTAGGCAGTGCCATGTTCTCTTAGAAACCTGTAAGGGAATCCTTCCTTGCCTCTTCCTATTTTCTGATGGCTCCTGGCAATCTTTGGTGTTCCTTGGGTGGCAGCTGCCCAACTCCCGTCTCTGCCCCCATCCTTACATGGTCTTTCCATGTTTATCCTTCATATAAGGTACACTAATCATGTGAAATTACAGGTCCACTCTCTTCCTGTATGATGTTTTCTTCACATAATTGCAATGACCCTATTTCCAAATAAAGTCACATTCTAGGTATTGCAGGTTAGGATTTCAATATCTTGTGTGTGTGCGGGAGGGGAGAGGGAAGGGCATGATTCAATCCACAACAATATCCTTGAAGTCAAAGTCCAGGGAAGAGCTTATATAGAGTGAAAAATAGTGTTGCTGTTTTCAAGTCTCAAATCAGTCTTCAAAGTCAACTGAAAAAATACGTGTACCATGAAAGAAAAAGAAAGTTGTCAGGAATTTAAGTGGTCTAGGCTCAGAAAGTAGGGGTGTGTTGGTGGCATGCCTGCTTGCCTGGGGCAAACTGGTCTGGACAGTGGGCTCTGGTTCCAGAGGGACACGACAGAGAACATGTGCAAAGATGGGCAAGATTCAAGGGCAGCTCTTGGATCCCCTTGTGATCTTATTAAGAAGACAACTGTGGGACTTTCCTAGGGAAAAAGAAAAGTTCTTTACTCCTAAATTCCCATATGCGGCCCACTAGGACTGAGGTCTTCAGGAATCAAATACTTTAGCAATCATTTTCAAAAACTCTTGCTTCTGCTCACAGTAATTTGCGGATAATTGCTTGATGCTTGTAGTATTTGTCAACTGTGACTGTGAGGCTTATTAGAGAAACAAATGAAAATATTTACCCTTGGATTTATAACATACCTCAGGTGTTTTTCTACCCTGATGCATTATTTCCCTAAAATCTGACAATAAATGACTATTTTGTATGCAGTTACGGAGTGAGAATCATTTTGTAGAAAAGCAAAATGTTTGATCATGGATCTCAATTTCTTAGAAATCAACGGAACACTTCAGGTAAGAGATCCTCAATCCAAAACAGACATGACTCCACGTAAAACGCCAAGTCCATTTTTGTTCCTTAATGATTGGTGTAATGATTCCTATTTACGATTTAATCCAAGACTTTCAGGCAACTAGCACTGATTTCTCTAAATTAGTCACAGTAATAAACTGTAATAAATGCTTAATTACACAAGCAGAGGGAGACAATGAATAAAAACCAAGTCCAGCGAAAAGTCAGGATTAAGTTTTCTTTTAATAATTTAGTCTTGTTTTGGTCAGACGGCTACTAACTTCTTAACTTATCAATCTACATTTTATAAACTAAGAAGAAAAGTTAATTTGGTTTCCAAGATAAAAAATAAACCTGTGATATTTCACATGTTATCTATTGTAATAATTCAAAAATACTTCTATGAGAAATAAACAATACGTTTGAACAAAATTACAAGCAAGTGGAATATACTTACTAAAAAATAAATTTTTCTGTAGAGGATGAACTAGTTTACTGTCTCACCAGCAATGTCGGAATGACCCTATCTCTAGGCACCCACTGCAGCATCTGTTGCTTTGGGATTTCGTGACTTGAGGCATTCTCACTGGGGTTAGGTAGTATCTCAATGTGGTTTTGATTTGCATTTCCATGATGATTAGAGAAGGTGAATAGTTTTCATGTGTTTATTGACCTTTAGTTAACCTTCATAAGAGGGATGCCTCCATGCCTTTTGCCCACTTTCTCATGGGGTTGTTCAGTCTTTTCTTGTTGATTTTCTTGACTTCTTTGTAGATTCTGGTAATCAGTCCTTAATTGGATGTGTAGCAGTAAATATTCTCTCCCATTCTATAGGCTGACTATTTGATTTTCTGACCACGCCCTTGGCTGTGCAGAAACTTTTTAACTTGATCAGGTCCCATTTATTCATTTATTTTTATACACAATGGATGTATATCTTACATCCATTATGAGTTAATTTTTGTGAGTGGTAAGAGTTGCAGCCTTTTACATGTGACTACCCAGTTCTTTCAGCACCATTTATTAAATGGTATTCTTTTCCCCAGTGTATACTTTTTTTGTTTTGTCAAAGTATCAAATGGCACTAGGGGGTTGTGCTTTGTTTTTTTTTTTTTCTTTTTGAGACAGAGTCTCAGTATGTCACCCTTGGTAGAGTGCCGTGGCATCATAATTCACAACAACCTCAAACTCTTGGGCTTAAGCAATTCTCTTGCCTCAGCCTCCCAAGTAGCTGGGACTACAGTGAATCCACCACAATGCCCAGCTATTTTTTGTTGCAGTTGTTTAGCTGGCCCGGGTCAGATTCGAACCCATCACTTTCTGTGTATGTGGCTGGTACCATAATCACTGTGCTACGGATGCCAAGCCTATTTTTTTTTTCTTTTGGTTATGTCCTTTCCTAGCTTTGGTACCACAGTGATGTTTATTTCATAGAAAGAGTTAAGGAGAGTTCCTTCCTTCTCAATGTTGTGGAATAGACTTTGCAATATAGGTACAATTTCTTCTTTGAATGTTTGGTAGAATTCTGGTGGAAATCTATCTGGTGTAGGACTTATTTTTGTTGGAAGATTTTTTATTATTGTTTTAATTTCCTTGCTTAATATTGCTTATTTCAGGAGTTCTATTTCTTGGTTGAGTTTAGGGAGGTAATGTACTACTAAGAATTTGTTCATTTCCTTCATGTTTTCATATTGATGGGCTTAGAGATTTTTATAGTGTTAAGTGATGATGTTTTGAAAATTGTGGTATCTGTTGTTATTTCACCTTTTTTCATTTTTGATTGAGCTGCTTAGAGACCTTACATTTTTATTTCTCATTGATCTGGCCAAAAGCTTATCAATTTTGTTAATCTTTTCAAAGAACAATCTATTTGCTTCATTAATCTTCTGTGTGGTTCTTTTGTTCTCAATTTTGTTTAGCTCTGATCTGATCTTGGATTTTTTTTTCTTCAGTTGGATTTGGGGTTCTTTGGCTCTTCCTTTTCCAGTTTTTGAAGTGGTCCATTAGATTATTGATTTGTGATCTTTCTGAATTCTGGGTGGGAACGTTTAAGGCAGTGAATTTCCTGCTTAGTACTGCTTTTGCAGTACCCCACAGGTTTCGATAACTTGTGGCATCATCATCATTTACTTCAAGGAATCTTTTTGTTTCTGTCTTTATCTCTTCTTTGACTCAACTATCATCCAGCAATAAAATTGTTTAGTTTCCATAAATTTGTAAAGGGATGAATGTTTCTATTGAAATTGATTTCTAATTATTCCACTGTGATCTATAAAGATGCATGTATGGTATAATTTCCATTTTTAAAAACTTTGCCTAGGCATCTTTTGTGGCCTGGGATGTGATCAATCTTGGACAGTGATCTATGAGTTGATAAGAAAAAAGTATATTCAGTAGTATTGTAGATTGCTTGAAGAATTTAATGTAGACTTACTTTTTGATACTGCAATTCCCCTATTGGGTATTTGCCCACAGGAAAAAAAGTCATTTTATAAGAAAGACACTTGCACTCAATGTTCATAGCAGCACAATTCACAATTGCAAAGATATGAACATAACCCAAGTGCCTATCAATACATGAATGGATTAATAAATTACAATGTTTGGGTATCATGGCATACTATTCAGCCATAAAAGGATGCGGATCTAGTATATTTTGCTACAATATGGATGGAACTGAAGACCATTCTCCTAAGTGAGTATCACAAGAATGGAAAAACAAACAACACGTGTACTCAATGCTAAATTGAAAGTGGTTGATCAACACCTTTGTGCTCATATGAAAGCAAATCTCAGTGAAATCCAAGTCAGGGGGAGGGAAGAAAGGAGATGGGTAAATTCCTATCCAGTGGATACATACATAGGTGTATTGCACACTCTCTGGATGACAGACACACTTATATAACTGAATATGCAAAAGCAAATTATGGAATCAAAATGCATGTACTTGAGTAATGTTCTGAAATAAGACATAATAAAAAATTAAAATATTAAAATAAAAAGTAAATTTTTTTTTTCTAAGTACTTTTTTTTTTTTTATTAAATCATATCTGTGTACAATAATTCAGTCATGGGGTACAGTGTACGGGCTTCAGATACAATCAGAGATATTTTCATCAACCTGATTGTGATAGCATTCAAGAGACTTTCTCATTACTTTGTGA
>CAUYRH010057464.1:0-13219 GCA_963574655.1 Perodicticus potto
TTTTTTTGAGACAGAGCCTCAAGCTGTCACCCTGGATAGAGTGCTGTGGCATCACAGCTCACAGCAACCTCCAATTCCTGGGCTCAAGTGAGTCTCCTGCCTCTGCCTCCCAAGTAGCTGGGACTACAGGCGCCCGCCACAGTGCCCGGCCATTTTTTGGTTGCAGCCGTCATCGTTGTTTGGCGGGTCCAGGCTGGATTCGAACCCGCCAGCTCAGGTGTACGTGGCTGGCGCCTTAGCCGCTTGAGCCACAGGCGCCGAGCCTTTGGTCCCGTTTTTATAGAATACTTTCTGGGAATTATAAACATTTCTGTCCCAACTTAAGGCCCTCCAGAAGGAATGTCCTGCTGCTTCTCTCTTACCATGACCACGCCACCCCCTCCCTTGACAAAGGTCCCCGAGTGCTTTCTCCTATCGTAGTATCTACAAACTTCTTTGCCTCTTAGGAAAGCTTTGGACTTAGTTGGAGAACATGCTGGTGCTCAGCTGAGTCTAATTTGTCTCTCCTGGTTTAGTGCAATTGAATCATCTCAGGAAAATGAGAAAGAATTAAGTACCTGTTGCCAACAAGGCGCTGAAATCATCTGCCAGCCAGCGCAAGGCATTCATTTATTATTAGAGTGTGTCATTTGAGCAAACACGACGTCGTGATTCTTCAAGAATCATTGCCAGAACTGATTTTCAAACACAGGCCTTTTAGCCCTAACAAGTGCCATCTTTGAGGAGCGTGGAACAGAGACAGAGCAGAAGAGCTCGTGAGTGTCGGTCAAGGTTAGCTCAAGTGCCAGCGCCCAGCCTAATGGAAAGTGTTGTCAAAGGGATTGGAGTAGCTAGACAGTTAAGGAGGAAAAGCAGCTTTTTAGCAAAGGCTCTTTAAGTCCCAGTTCAGGAAATTATTAAATTCATTAGCCAGATACTAACAACCAGCTATTACTGCCCAGCCAAAGGAAAAAAGAGCCAGCAAATGTTTTAAAAACTACAACTAAACAAAAGTCAGGAAGCGTGTAATTAAAACTGTACCTTTATTGTATTGTAAAGCGTTTCACTGTGACATGGAAAATATTTAAAGGAGAAGGCTGTTCAGCTGGTTTGTCTGAGTGAGCGGCCTGGTGGAGAACTGTCCTAGATTAACTGTAAGGCCACCCACCAAGCCACCTTGTAAAGGGCCAGGCTGCTCAGGCTGGTTTTGTGTCGTGTTCAATAATTACCAGATAAATGCATAACTAAAAGTTCTATTACACTAATAATTTGTACTGTGATAGATGTGGGGGACAACCTGCTGAGTTAATTTGTCATCCGGGCAGCAGACTTCTAAAGAGAGCTCTTCCACAGGGGGGACAGGTTAGAGCAGTGAGACCACTTGGCTCCTTAATCTCTTAAAGAGGCAGAAGGCCCCCAGGGTGAGTGCTGAAGAGAATAGGGTGATTATCCAAGTGGACCTGGACTTCAGCTCTTCTTGACAAAGGAAGCTGTTCTGTGGGTCTGTCCATCTCAACCACAGGCAGGCCCATGACTCTCCCACCCCTCCCAAGCATGTGCGCACACATACACACACACACACACATCCTAGACCAACACATGCCACCCAGTGAAGGCAGTAAGTGGTTCTCAGCAAGGTTTATTAGAAATCCCCTCACTGGGCTCGGTGCCTGTGGCTCAACGGGCTAAGGCGCCAGCCACGTACACCTGAGCTGGCGGGTTCAAATCCAGCCCGGGCCCGCCAACCAACAATGATGGCTGCAACCAAAAAATGGCCGGGTGTTGTGGCGGGCGCCTGTAGTCCCAGCTACTTGGGAGGCAGAGGCAGGAGACTCGCTCAAGCCTAGGAATTGGAGGTTGCTGTGAGCTGTGATGCCACAACACACTAAACAGGGTGACAGCTTGAGGCTCTGTCTCAACAACAAAAAATAAAAATAAAAAAAAATTACATATTAGTACATGTAACTTGTACAACATACACTAGAAAAAATGTAGGAGGCATGACTGGGGAAAGAAAGCACCTTTGGTAAATCAAACATCTTAGATATATATACTCTAACCCCCCCATACATTAGAATGTATTAGCAAATAGATACTTATTGATATAATTTTCATTAGTAGCAAACACAATCTTTATCAGACTTTATGACTCAGATTTCACTGTAATGGAAAATATAATTATTTATGATTCAAGAATTCACTCCTAGGATCTCACCTTCTTTACATAAAATGTTTTCTTTTCTTTTAAACAAACGCATTTCACTCAAATTAAATATTGATAATTTGACCTTTTATGTCTTTAACTAATCAAAGGGGGAAAATTCCAAATGTAGATCTCTGAGTTTGGCCCTGGTGGGTCTTTCCGCTTGAATAGGCACTGAGATTAAAGGAGTCAAACTTCCTCTTTCACTGCTCTCTCTTTGCACTAATTGCTTATGCAAAAAATGCAGATTTGTATTAATTAGTAACTCCACTGATTAGTTCTGTGGTATTTTCACATAATAAATCATGCTGCAGACATGAATTTTGGCACATCACCCAGTGGTGGCTCGGCTGCAATACGGATTTCTTATTAAAATAAAATCTCTGACTAAATCTACCTTTCGGATGCAGGTACCATGAGCAGCCACCTGCTGGGAGCACCTGCCATGGGAAATTACTTTCACTTAGTGACAAGCCACTTTGGGGGCCCGAGTGGAACAATCTGATTATAAGGTTAGGCTCTAATATATAAACAAATAAATAAGCGCATACATACATACATGACACAAATATGCCTGAGCTTTAGGTATTTTACAGACAGTGATGTTGTAACAGAGGATTTATTTGTAATATGACTAGATGTTTAAAAATAACTCCCTAAATTATTGAAAAATACCTCATTCTCTTTTCCTCCTATGAGAGCTTTGCTCCTTTGGGAGGTGGTGTGATAGTCCAGGACTCTCCCATAACTCATACTCATCCACTTATCTACTCCCTAGGTAGGCAACCTAGTTCTGAAAGAAAAAGGACCACAGAAGCATCAGTGGAGGAACATGAATGCCAAGAACCATCTCAGAGAGAATTGGCCACCCCTGCTATCCTAGCATAGGATGAGAAGTTGGGAGTTCAGACACACACAGTTGTTTAACGTGAGGCAAATTTTTCTTTTCCCATGTGTACAAGCTTCTATACAATTATTGCCTTTGAAAAATGTTTAATTTGATGAGGCAGGCTACAACCAATATTGACAAGATCATGAATTAGACCCAGGTGTTTTCTGTGGCCTCCTAGCCCTTTACATGCTCTTGTATTTTTGGCACTGGTGACGCTACTCCAAGACCACTCAGGGTTTCTCAGCACCTTTAAGCTCTTTCTGTTCACTGCCTACCTAGATCTGCTGTTGAAAGAAACCCACAAATTCATCTATATTAAGAGACTAAAATAAGAGAGAAGATGCTTAGTTTGATACCCCTAACTGCAGTAATTGCTGAGTCACAAAGCCCAAAGACAAAGGAATGAATACTTAATATAAATATTTAGAGATTAATAAAGACTAAGGTGGATGGAATCTGGGGATGATCATCTGTTTCAGGTCAGGTGCACTATACAGGCTGCAGCCTCGGTCTACCTTCATGACTTGTCCTGAGACAGTTGGGTATGTGGCTGGACCATGTGGATGAGGATGGTGCGATCTCTACACAGGCTCTGAGGGGAAAAAGAAGGGACCATGGGAGGAATATGGATGCCAAGAACCATCTCAGAGAGGATAGGCCACCCCTGATACACTAGCATAGGATACGAAGCGGTTAGGCCAGATACCCACATCATTGTTTGGCATCATTTACTGAACCTTTCAAATGCTTTGAAGGTAAAAGGAAACATTCATGCATTCTCTGGTATTTAATTTATTTATCTTAGACTTTTAGAATTAGAACTTTTTTCAAGGAAATTAGACCTTATGTTAGGAGAAAAGATGTAATTTAAAGAAACTCTGTAAGTCAAATATGCCTTTTTTCCCTGAATTCACTCCTGGTTCCCACTTCTCAAAGCTTCACAAGGACAAAATTGAGTAGTCTTTTATGAGAAAAATAAGCTAGACTTTCATGTTTGTCCACAGTGCTGTAGTGCAGAGGCTATGTAGAGAGCCACAGATGGGGAAAGCAAAGGCTCTAAAACTGCTTCAGATTTTTTTGGATAGCTTGTGCCCTCTTTCCCCTCCTTTCAGAAATTGCTAATTGACTGGATAGTAAACTTAACCAGCAAATCGTTATTGAATGCCACTGTATGTCAGACACCATGCTTCTAGGTGCTAGGGGCACAAGGGTAAGTGGAAACAGACATCAGATTCTACCTCCCTGAAGCTTTTTATCTAGTGGGAGAGACAGGCTTCAGTAAGGGTAACTCACAAGCGAAAGTGCACCTAAAAAATTCAGGAGCACTGTCTACCTAGCCTAACTCCCTTCTTGCATGCTTTTGAGGGTAAAAAGGCTGGAAAGCTGAAACAAAGAAACAAATGAAAATGATTTCTACTGTCCCAACTTATGGTATATGTTTCAGATGCATTAGGCTTTGATTCAGAACTAAGTTAGATGGGGAAGTCAGGGAACAGGAGATTTATTTGACTAGCATAAATTCTGGTACAAGGCACTAAAGCCAGCAAGTGTGATACTGGCTTTATGATTTCTCAACTTATTTCCAGCAAAGGTAGAAGCTTTCTTAGCAGCCTAGTTTTGTGATATGGTTTTAGATACCATTCCTGGAATTAGGTGAGAGTGTGTTTAGGCTGGAGTGTGTTTCTTCAAGCCTCCTAACATATTTCTGTGAATTATCTATACCCATCATGAAATCCAATTGTAGAGATTCCAAGAGGAGTTGACCATGTTCTTTTCAATTAAACACTTCCTTGTTTAGTAATTGGTATCAGAAGTGTTTTGGGGCAACAAAACTACAAGAAAATAGGAATATGTAATGTTTGATTAAAATATTGTTATTCAGTTTGAGGGTATTAAGGGTGGAGATGATACTAATCCATACGACCCATGATGAATTAGTTAACTAATTTATAAACCTGTGATCCCTTGGAGTAAAGTGGAATTTAAAGCAAGTGGCTACTTCAGTGGACCATTATGGGAATACAAGGAATATAAGGAATGTTGAGGTGGGTTGTCTGCTCTTACCTATGCTGAGTTACTTCAGGAAGGTACATGACTTACTCAGGACACAGTAAACAGAAAAAAAAACTACCATGGAATTTCTACAATTTCCCTAAAAGAAACTCTAATTACTTTACCTACAGAGCTGATATAGATAGTTGTCAAATATAGGTTGTTGAACAAATGTAGTTTAGTGGCACTCAAATTATGATCCCTGGATCAGCACATCAGTAACAACCTGGAACTTGGTGCAAAAGTAAATTTTTGGACTTCATCTCAAAGCTACAGAAGCAGAAACTCTAGGAGAGGTAGCTAGCAATTTGTGATTCAAAAATACTTCCAGATGATGCACACTGAAGTTTGAGAACCACTAGTAGTTCTCTATACCCCACTGCAACCACCTTTGACCTGAGAATTGTAGTGACAGCATTGGGAAGGACTTAGAAGGAAGGCTTCGGCTACCCTGAATACCCCAGCAGAACTGAGAGCTTCCTTTTCCAACATAAACATGCTCTCCTGCCATATCCAATGAAGCTGGTCTAAGCCATCTTGAATGTGCCTGTGAAGTACTCAACTTGCAAGAGGACATCCATCCCTCTTCACACCCTATTCCTTTTCTTTCTCACTGACTCCAATCTATGACTAGTGTCAGATCCTAAAAGGACTCAGGTCAGACAAGAACTATTTCATACCCAGGAGAATGATAATGAGTAATTTCAAGGTTTTGTTCAATTTTATTGCTGTAAGTGTGGGGTCGAATGTGTGGGAATAGATTTGGAAGATGCTCACCTAGGGAGGATGGAATATTACTTTTAGATCAGGCTGAATTTATGAATACAGTTATAATTATTAGGAATTTGGGATTTAAAGTGCTATTGTAACCCCTAGGTAGAATTCTAATTGTTTTTTCAAAACATTGATTAAATGTATATTCAATACTGACCTCTATTGTATGAGACTGAAATACCAAAAATTCCTTGATGTGATGTAGGAAAAGCATTCCAAAGCTTCAAGCAGAAAAGGTAAGAGTGAATTCATTATATGCAGACTCCTCACCTACCTCTTAACTATGCCTAACATTCAAGCATTCCTTTAAAAAAAGTCTCCTGGAGGCTCAGCCCTTTTATTCTATCCTTTGGGAGGCCAAAGTGGAAGGATTCCTTGAGACCCGGAGTTCAAAACCAGTCTGGGAGACCTCCCGAGACCTAGTTTCTACAAAAATATATAAAAGCAAATAAATTAGCTGGGCATGGTTGTGTGTGCCTGTAGTCCCAGCTGCTCAGGAGGCCCAAGCAAGAGGATCATGAGCTCAGGAGTTGAAGGTTACAACGAGCTGTGATCAGGCCACTGGACTCTAGCCTGGGCAACAAAGCAAGACCATGCCTTTAGAAAAAAGAAGAAAAATCTCCCTCAGGCTGAGAAGGAAGGTGGACAATGTTACTATTGAATGGTGATCCCTGAGAGTAGTTTTGGTAATAGTTTTTTAGGATAACAGGCCAGGGAGCGCATGTAAGAGTCAGAGGGATTTTCACCATGTAGCACAGCGGAAATGGAGTGGTGATTGGTGGGATTTAACACAGGGAAACCTGTGGCAGTGTCTTCACCTTTGAAGGGATTTCTATAATTGAATCAGATCTGAAAAATAGAGATAAAAAAATACAAATGCTAAAACCTGGTTGAGCCCTGGTGTAAATTACCATGATGTCATGACTGTGGCTCACCAATTTCCTGACTTGAGTGTATTTCCAAACCTTACAGACAGAGGAAGCCAGGTGAATCTGAAGAAGGACCTTGTCATATCATCACAAGTACATCCCATAAACCTTTCTCTCAGCTTTCTCTGTAAGAATCTTGGTCATTTACCAGGGTAGCTGTGTAGTGAGAAGGGGGAAATAGCCTGGTTTCTCAGGGAGGATGGTGTGGAATGTCACTGTGACCTATCTGACAGAATCTTGAGACATGCAAGTTAGGTGACAGTTGGATTGGCCGGTCTGATTCAGTTACAATGACACCTGTAGATCTGAAAATCCACACTGATTGTTACATTTTCTGTATATCGACATGATGGAAGGTGAGTCTGAAGTATTCAACAAGAAGGAAGATGCAAATTCTCCTCATGACCCATTGCTTCCCCTTTTTAGTGCCTCCAACCTCTGACTGTATACCTCACCCTCAAAATGAGGGTTCTGATGCAACAAAAGGCCAAATCAAAAGTACAACTGCACACTGGGGGAACTGCAGAGATTAGTCCAGTATCAAAGGTTTGAAAGGCATGAGGAAATGTGGCAGCAGCTGCCAGTTGTCCCCCAATAGTTTCACTTCCCCCTTCTCTCATACAAATGATATCTCCAAATTTTAGCTAGGATAACAGACATTCAGAAGAAAGACTAAATTTTTCTGCCACATTGCAACTATGTATTTCCTTGTGACTGAGTTTTGGCCAATGGGATGTGAATGATAGTAATCAGAGCAATTTCTAGATCTTGTCATTTAAATGATGTGTCCATTCCCTTTCCTCACTTCATTCTGGCTGAAGTGCAGACCAAGGCACCACTATATACACAGCGTGGCAATAAGATAAAAGGAATTGGGGCATTGATAGCAACATGATACCAGCTCTAGTCTGCTTATATATAGATGTTCATTTGAGTGAAAAATAAACTTCTATTTTATATATGCACTTATCATTTTGGATCTCTCTCCAGCAACCAAACTCACGTGCTAACAAATGTAATTAATGATTCCTGTAATATGTCCATTGTAGAAAACTGTTCCTTACCTTATGCAGATGACAGAGGGGTTTTGGAGAATGTCAGATGACTGTAAATTTAACCAAGTATGGTGATTTAAAATGTGGTTTCTATTCCACATCATCTCTTTTAGTTGAGTAAATAACACAGTCTGACACCTGGTATTCAGCTATTCTAACAAATATATATATTTTATCCAATAAACAGAGAGGACCAGAAGCAGCTTACTTTGACACATACTGTTTCAAGTATATTAACCCTTCCACTCTATGTAATAATTTAGTTTTCAGAAGCCTTGGTCATCTCACCATCCCACAGAACATCATGCTGCTCTGCTACATCAGTGACATTATGCTGATAGATAGGGATTAGAAGTGACCAACATGCTACATGCATCATAAAGGTTTGTGACTGCCAGAGGATGGGAATTAAACCCAAGAAAAATTTATGGTTCTGTCATCCCAGTGAAAGTTCTAGGGGTCTAATGAATTGGGGAACACAGATTCTTTCTTCCAAAGCGAAAGGCAATTTGCTTCATTTTGCATCGCCTATGACTAAGATTATTATATAGAGTTTTCCTGCCTCCAAAATTATCAAATGATTTCAATTAAATAAATTTATTTTAAAAAAGGAAGGAAAGGTACATAAATTAATTGCTGTTAGCATGTGAGTTTGGTTGCTGGAGAGAGATCCAAAATAATAAGGGCATATATAAAATAAAAGTTTATTTTTCACTCAAATGAACATCTTTATATAACAAGACTAGAGCTAGTATCGTGTTGCTATCAATGCCCCATATTTAACTAATATTTTATTTTTTCCTCGTGATTATAAATAGCTTGGACAAAAGATATGAGAGACCTAATGCTGTGCATAATTTAATAAATTCTAGACAGTGTGGAAGGGGAAAGCCATAAATGGTGTGTACTATTAAGAAAATTTATTGTTTGAATGGTTAGAAGATAACTTTCACAAATGTAGAATAAGGAAGTCAAGGAAGCAATGTGCTTGGCTAAATAGGGTGAGAAATTAGACAAGTAAAAGAAAATGAAAGAAAACACTTATTCATAAAATTCTTCTAAAAAGCAAGAGCACGTTCACAGATTGCTAGTAGAAGTATAAACTGGATTAGCCATTGTGGAAATGGTCTGGCTGTTTCTCAAAAAGTTTACCATGTGATCCAGGAATTCTACTCTTAAGCATATCCCCAAGAAAATTGAAAACATGAGTATCATAACTTGTGCATAATTATTCATAGCAACATTATTCATAATAGCCTCCAAATAGAGATAAGCCAAATGTCTATTACCTGATGAATGATAAACTAATACGATATCCATACAATTGAATATTATCCAGTCATAAAAAGCAATGAAGTACTGATAGATGTTAACAACAATCATAAACCTTAAAGACAATTATGCTAAGTAAAATAAGCCAGTCACCAAAAGGTAGATACTGTGTGATTCCACTTAAACGAGCTACCTAGAGCAGTTAAAATCATAAAGATGGAATGTAAGTTAGTGGTTTCCAGGGGTTGTAAAGGAGTGTAGGATTTGAAGAGTAAACAGTTAACAAGCAAGGGGTTTCATGTCAGGGTGACTCTATTCTGAAAATAGATAATGGTGATGGTTACACAACTTTGTGCATACACTTATTAAAAGCTACTGAATTGCACATGTTAAAATGGTGAACTTTATGGAATGTTAATTATATCTCAATTCAAAACATGAGTAGAAAATGCGATTGTAGTACTTCCTCTCTTGCCTAGTGTCACACCATATGCTTTTGGCTTTCCTTCTGCCTCTTTGACCATTCCTCATGAGTTACTGCGCAGTTACTCTATTGCTCATCCCTTAAACCTTGATTTTCTTCAGGACACTCCTCAAAGCTTTCTTCTATTTTCTTCTTAAATAATCTCTGCATTAGATATAAAAGCAGTCACTGTTTTGAACAGTTCCAATACTATTAGAACTGCATGGATTTCATATACTACTGTTTAGTTAAGTGACATTATCCCTGGTCACATAGTTCCAATGTCAGTTATACAGTATGTTAACTGTGAGTAATTGCATAAATTATACGATTCACTGCTAGTTCTTCAGTTCGCCAATCTCTACATAAATAACAGATGTGTATCATGATCAGTGACCATCAGCTCTTTCAAAGTCTATTAGTGATCGGTTAGCATGTCTGTTATTCTGTTCATGCAAAGACAACAAAGCCTGTAGTGATGTTGCCTCTTTGTCTCCTAATGTTAAACACATATGGCAGTTTACAAAAATGAGTAACAAAGAAAATTGGCCCATAAAAATTAAAATGCAATAAGGGAATTAAAAGTGCTAATACTTGAAGTGAAATTAAATGTGATGAGGAGATTCCAACATGGAGAGAACCAAGCAAAGATAGGACAAGACCTAGGCTAGCATGAAACTGAAGAAATGGTGTTGGAAAAGTCAGGTGAATGGACAAAAGGACAGTGAAGCTTCAACACTGTTTGGTGTAAGCTGTACTCAGAACAGAGAACCACTTGTCGTGGACACGGAGCATTCACTTCTACTTTGGATTGAGAACTATAATGAAAACAAAAATCCAATCAACTTGACTGCATGTAGGCCAAACACTGAAGCTAGGTGCTGCAATGAAGGAAAACAGTAATTAGGAGCAGACAGGAGAGGAACATTTCACTGTTAGGGAAGGCCAATTTCAGTGTTTCAGAAATTGGCATGACTTTGCAGAATTCCAATTGAATGTACAAAGAGTTACAGAAGAAACAGCTGACCATGGGAATGTCACACTACCACCATTCAGTGACTCTAGACGGGACATGCGGCCCCTGAACCTTCATGAAGGCAAATGTATCAATAAAATGAGGAAAGTAGTTGTGACAAGAAGGATGAAGATGTCTCAGAGGAAGTAACACCAGCAAAACAAAACAAAACTCCAAGTTAAAGGAAGTCTTAGTCAATTCAGAGCATTGACAGTGCAAAATGATAAACTATTGAAAGCTGAGCCAGACTTATAGAGGAGTATGATAATTCATCAAGACGGAAAAGACGCTTGTTCTGTATCTTAAATTGTAGAAGAGAAGAAGGCCAAAAGTGTTCAAACTATTTTTGAGAAGTCTTTACAAAGAAATAAAATACTTTAATTCTCAATGTTTCCAATGTTTGAAATTTTAGTGCACTAAATAAATACATTAGCTTTATAATCTTTTAACTTCCTCAACAATAAGAGGGTTTTTAATCTTTGGCAAGAAAACTTTAAAGGTCTCAGACCAATGGTAAGTGTGCCCTTTGATTATTAAGATCACTTTTCAGAGCTTCACGTTTCAAAGTCATATTTATGGTCCTGCATTACTACACAAAGCTAGAACTGCCTGTGTGTATTGTGATGCAAATACAGAAATCTAAATTCAAGCTGGTGTAAGAAAAAAAGTTACTTTATCGGCTTACATAATTAAAATGTTCAGCATTTGGTCTTGCTTCAAGCATGGCTGGATTCAGTGCTGAAATGACATAAAGATCTCACTTCTTCTTCATCTTCCTGTATTGGATTCCTTCTCAGGCTGCAGGTGACGGCCTCCAGTGGCTCTAACCATCACGGTAGCAAGATGGCTTCAACAACTCTAGCTTCATATTTTTGTAGGTTCTAGTTGAATGAGACTGAGTGGAGTAGGCTTTTCTTCTTAAATCAGTCACTTTAGTACCTGTCCTTAGATTCACACATACCCTTACTAGCTTCAACTGCCACCCCTTACATTCTAATTGCAGTGGCCACAAATAGTTGATCTTCTGCTTGATATAGTTTTGGGTCTTATAATCTATCCTTGGGGCCACATTTAACTCTTGGTGAAGAAGTACAAAATACTCAAAAGAAAATCAAGAGAAATGTGCCAGCAAACCTTGATCACCCACCCCGTATGCCTTTAATTATCCTCCACAGGGTAATGGCTCCAAGATCTGCCCAGAAATTATAACCTATATTCCCCATTCCTTGCTACATAATCCCCCTTACATTTCCTGCAAGCACCTTAAAATTGATGTGTCTGAAGGTGAACTCTTTTTTCTTTTTTTTTCGAGACAGAGCCTCAAGCTCTCGCCCTGGATAGATTGCTGTGGCTTCACAGCTCACAGCAACCTCCAATTCCTGCGCTTAAGTGATTGTCTTGCCTAAGCCTCCCAAGTAGCTGGGACTACAGGCACCCGCCACAACGCCCGGCTATTTTTTGGTTGTAGTTGTCATTGTTGTTTGGCAGGCCCAGGCTGGATTCGAACCTGCCAGTTCTGGTGTATGTGGCTGACGTCTTAGCCATTTGAGCTACAGGCACCGAGCCGGTGAACTCTTTTTTCCTGAGCCCCCAGCCAAGTCTGTGTCTCATTTTTTGTTTGCTGTCACAAAGCCATCGCTGTTCACCCTGGTTGCTCACACTAGAAATATGCACAATAATTTAAATTTGACAAACTCTCATTAATTGTAGCTCTGCTATCCTTGAAATCAACCTGTTTCCCCTCCATCCATGATTCTCTTATCTCATTTCAGTTCCCATCTCTATCATTCCCCTGCATCACAGCAATAACATCTTTCAACTTGATGCCAAGTTATCATTTTTGGGTTTCAAAAATTTTGTTAAAATTATATGACATAAAATTTACCATCTTAACCATTTTCAAGTTCAGTTCACTTATATTACATACATTCATATTGTTGCACAACTGTCACCACCATCCCTCTCCAGAACTCTTTTTTTTTGAAAACTGAAACTCTATGTAATAATTACCCGCTTCTTCTCTCCCCAGCCCCTGGCTACCACCATTCTACTTTTTGTCTCTATGAATTTGACTACTCTAGGGATATCATGTAAGTGGAATCAAACAGTGTTTGTCTTTTTGTGATTGGCTGATTTCACTTAGCATATGTTAGGATTTCTTTCCTCTTTAAGGCTGAATGGCATTGCAGCACTGCATTGTATGTAGGTACCATATTTTGCTTATCCAGTCGTCTGTCTGTGAATACTTGGGTAGCTTCCACATTTTAGCGGTTGGAAAGAAGACTGATATCAACATGGTTGTACAAATATCCCTTTGGTTCTATCCTGATAATTAAGGTTTTTGTAATGTCAACCGTGTGTCTAATCTGAGTAATTTCAGTTTTGCCAAATATAGGCCCATTAAAATAGTGATCTAAATTTTTTTTTCAACTGGATTTTAGAGAAAGATAATTCTTCAGTGATACAGGCTTATGGTGGTCTTAAGTGCTCAGTGTACAGGAGATCAGATGACATGCAGAATTCTGGTTTATTTTTGGTTCCTAAAATTAAGGTAGCTTACATATTTCACATTCCATTTTCTTTTT